>ML297181.1:0-68868 GCA_005239495.1 Nicotiana undulata | reverse complement strand
TTTTCTCACATGATTTATTGCTCGGTATGTACCTTATTTTATTATGTATTGGACCTTAGTGAGTATATATTCTACCTCTCGTCACTACTCTTTAAGAGTTTAGACGAGATACTCACTGGGTACATATTTGTTTATATGTACTGATGCTGCACTTTCTTTTCTTTTCTGCACTTAATTGTGCAGGTGTTGAGTCTGGTCGCCCGTCTGCTGATAGATACTGATCGCGGTGTCACTCCATACGGTGAGCTGTCTTCTTGGCGTCATCCTGAGAGCACCTCTGGAGCCTTCTAGTTTCATTTTGCTCAGTCTTTTGTTTCAGACGGCGGCTTGTATTTTTGTATTTATATTTCAGTTGCTGTATCTATGTAGCCGCCCGTTGACACTGTGACACTAGTCCTGGCAAACACTTGTTGTAGTTATACTTGGGTTCGGGGTTGTATATATTTGGCCTAGCTGTGGCTCAGCTCGTATCTACGGCCCTACCTCATTTCGATGTTATATTCCACATTTTATTTGTTATAAATTGTAAATAACTGGAATACCGAGTTCAGGGGTAGTATCTCCTAAGGATTTATATGTTGGCTTGCCTAACCTCGCCGTTAGGTGCCATCACGACCTGAACCGGGTTTTGAGTCGTGACATAGTGATTTTTCAATTTTAGGCCATGAATTCAAGTAGAAATTACACCTTAATGATCCTTAGGCTATGGGTGAGTGATCCCTCCGAGATTTTTTGAATTTGAACATGCGGGACCAGGGTTGGAATTTGGGAATTCTTCAAGAATAGCGATTTCATTGAATAGCTAAGATAACTTCCCGCATTGTGCATGCATTGATATTATTTTATACCTTTTGGCTAGTTGCGAGTCCTCGGGTGTAGAGTTCGGAGTTTCGGGCGCAATTGTGGTCCGATGGGTAGATT
The DNA here is from genome assembly GCA_005239495.1 of Nicotiana undulata. Lineage (NCBI taxonomy): Eukaryota > Viridiplantae > Streptophyta > Magnoliopsida > Solanales > Solanaceae > Nicotiana > Nicotiana undulata. Next base: position 67,947 of record ML297181.1, on the reverse strand, counting down.
CGACACGAGGTGAGTCTCCATTCTAACCTTGTAAGAGGGAATTGTGTCCATAGGTGATGTATATGCTATGTGTGAATTGTTTTGGGGCTACGTACGCGCCAAGTGACGAGAGTCCGTACGTAGCGGCTATTATTTTTATGTCTGGGTAGTTAGGACCACATAATGCCTTATATGCTTCCTCGTAATGCCTTATATGCTTCCTCGTAATGCCTTATATGCTTCCTCGTAATCCTTGCAATGCTTTATATGATTCATTGTGACGCCATATGTACTATGAGATTATGTTTGGTATAGTATTGTTCCTACGAGGCTTTATGAAAATTGTTGAATGGAAAGGAATTTGTTATGAAAAAGCAGTTGAAATATATATGTGGGATCGGGCCGTACGCCACGGCAGTGTTGAGAAGTATTTGTGATATATATATGGGATCGGGCCGTACGCCACGACAGTGTTGAGAAGTATTTGTGATATATATAGGATCGGGCCGTACGCCACGACAGTGTTGAGAAGTATTTATGATATATATTTGGGATCGGGACGTACGCCACGGCAGTGTTGAGAAGTATTTGTGATATATATGGGATCAGGCCGTGCGCCATGGCATAGTTGAAAAGAAATTGATATATATATATGGAATCGGGCCGTACGCCACGGCAGTGTTGAGATATACTTGAAATACATATGGGATCGGGTCGTACGCCACTGCGAGTTTAGAAGGTACCTTATGGGAGCGGTCCGTACACCACGACGGATCTAAAAATTTGTGATTTTTGTTTCGTTCGGTGGTCTTACCCTTGAAAGTGCTTTATTGTTTAGTTCAGTAGTTGTTTGGATTTATGCTCTTGATATGTACTTGTTGCTTATTTCCTGACATGCCTATTGTATTTCCTTATATTCTATCATATGTTATTACTGTTGGACCTTAGTGAGTATCGAGTCGACCTCTCGTCACTACTTCTTCGAGTTGAGGCGGGATACTCACTGGGTACATAGTTATTTAATATGTACTCATGCTGCACTTCTGTACTTAACTGTACAGGTCCTGAGGCCGGTGCTTCTGGTTATTGTACCAGAGATAGACCCTGAGCTTGTGGACTCGACTTCATGGTGAGCTGCTTCCTCTGGCGATTCCCAGCAGCACCATGGAGTTTTCACTTACTTTTGTTATTTTCCCCATCTATTTCATCCAGACTGAGGATTTGTATATATATTACTTTCCTTTGTATATTCCGTTAGTATGCCCATGACACTCGTGACACTAATTCCTGGCACACATGTAGTGTATATTTTGGGAGTTGGGTTGTATATGCATACATATGTCTTATTTTTGACATGTAGTGTTATGCTTTTATTTCCATGTCAAGCTATCATTTTGTGTAACCATTTTAAATTGGTAATTATTGACTTGTTTAATCAAATGGAAAGGGTAACACTTAGTGTAATTAATATTGGCTTGCCTAACCCCGTCGTTGGGCGCCATCACGACCTGGATTAGGATTCTGGGTCGTGACATTTCTTCTCATGAAAACAGAATCCTGTGTGTTTGGTCTAGAGTTACTGTTCTAGTTTATTTTGTGTGATTTACTTTTGTTTCTGTTAATATCGTTATTATTCCATCTCAAGTTAACAACCTGCCTTAGTCGTTCCAAAAGTTTAGTAATATGAATCCCTTGTAATCCTGTCCATGATCCTTCTCTATGTGTTTTTCCTAGTTCATTGATAGTTGTCCGGAATACTAATAGTTATGTGATTAGGAGTTTATTTTCCTAGTCATATGTTCGTTTGTAATTTGAAATATCAAAATAAAGATCCTTGGTCTTGAGTTTCTTATTACTATTTGCCGTTAGTTTAATTACCAATAAGGTTCGTTATTCGATTGATTATAGGCCTGATTGTGTTATTAGTTAGGATTAATTGCTAATGAGATAAAATCTCCTGATTAGGTCTAAGTAATTAAAAGTAGGTTATATGATCAATTAACCCAAGTTTAAGGAGTTCCAATCTAACTAATCTAAAGTAGTTATTCAATCTGAAATTAATTAATTAACCCTTGATAAAAAAACAACAAAAGTTTGGCTACTAATTAATTAGTTACTATCTAGCCTAATTCCTAAAAATGATTCACCTAAGATCGAATAGGTTAAAAATCAGTGTAAGTTTGAAACTAATCAGTCAATTAAGATAATTAACTATAATTGCTAGATAAGCACTTTTAAAATTATTTAAACCAATTAGTTCAACTTTTTTTAATTAATTCAAATGATTAGTCGATTCAAGTAAATTAGTTAGGCAATAAGAAATTAGTCACACTTAATTAGTAGACCTAACCAAAGGTAAAACAATTAAGCTAACAACCTAGTTGACCTAAGTCTTAGATAACTAGTTAAGACTAATTAACTAAGTTTAAAAAATAAATAATTCACCTAGGCTTAATATTTCTGATTTTAGTAATTGACTAAGACTAAATCTGTTAACTTCATTTAAGAAGTTAAATTGATTGACCTACTTTAATTAACTAACTAAAATATAGGTAATTAGTATGAAACTAACTCTAAGTATTTAATCAATTAACCTTTAATTAGTTAACTTAAGCATAATTAAACATAACTAGTAGTTAATAATAGTAAGCTAACTAGAGTTAATTAACTAAACTGAACCCAAGTAAGTAACCCTGGGTTACCCAATGGTAAATATAGGGACTTCAAAGGGTACATCAGGTAATGTATATTAGGAAATCAGATTTATAAGGGTAAAAAGGTCTTTTAAAAGGGAAGAATGTTCTAGAATAGGGGGAGCTGTCCAAAAAGATAAGGTTGACAGCTGCCCTATGTACTATTTGGTACTATTTTCAGCTAGATAAGGAATATTCACAAAGGGTATCCCATTCAAAAATACCCTATAAATAGACCCCCTCCCCTTAGTCTGAAAGAAGACTTTGGACACTCTAAAAAATACTATCTTCTAGCTGCTGAAAAAGGCAGCAATACTTTCTATTCGAAAAAAAAAGTTTCAAAAAATAAAAGCATTATTAGAAAGGAAAATCTGACTTCTCTTCTGAAAACAAGTTTACAAATAGATGAATTAGTTCTCAGTTTCTTTTTCCCTTCTGTTTTGAAGTCTGATTGTTGGGGTTCCTAAGCACCTCTATTCAAGATTTCTTTTTTGTTGCTGAGTACTGGTTTTTTCCTCTGGTTTTCTGCTTGCTGTTGCTGAAATTCTCTTCTCTTGTTGATTACTGCCTACACTTGACCTTTATTTGGTCAAGGTTTTCTACCATTTTATTTTTAAAGAAGGTATGTATCCATTCATGTGTTCTTAATGAAATGTTGCACTGAAATGTTCATCTTCTGTTCATTATAAGCTGGCTATTTTGATATCTGAAGCTATTTTCTTCTGTTCTATATAATGTGACAATATGGGTATTGTAATGAATGTATGATGTGATAAATGTAGTCCTGTTGTTGGTATTTCTTTGATGTATATTTTGTTTATTTCAGATTATAGGTATATAAATGTAGTATATACTTGTAACTCTACCTCCTAAAAAAACCTACATTATGGTGTAGAATCTGACCTTCTTTATGGTCAGGTAGGTCCTCTCTATAAGTGTGCAAAAAAAAAATATGCTTTCAATTGAGTCTCTTTGGTCAATAAGGAGATTCAACAAAGCAAGTCCATAGATATGTTAGTATTAGCACTAGGGTAGATGAATTTGACCTTCCAATGGTCAAATTCACCCCATAATAGTGCGCAACGCAGTAGTATAGATGGATGAAATTCACACTTTAAAGGGTATACATCATGTGGTTAAAGAAGGCATAGAGTTGAGGAGTTAGAACTCTTGAATAGTCTGGTTCATCCTCTAAAATGCCTAAAAATCAAAATCACAATACAAGTGTGAATCAAATGTTACCAAAAAATGAATGTTAGGGAGTAGAATCTGACCCTTCTCATGTCAGATTCACCCTATAATAATGCATAAACAGTTATCGAGTAGTTAGATTATCATTATTAAAGGTATTAAGACACGAATCTAGACCCATAAATGGTCAGATTCATATCTTAAGAAATGCCTAAGAATAGTCCATCCATTGTATGAATTTAGGCCATAATCTATTGAATGATTAAAAGTTTGATGGGTTTGCATCCTCGGAGTAGAATCTGACCTCTTTATGGTCATGTTCATTCCAAGAAGAATACATAGAAGCAGGTTCCGTCCTTTAAAATTGACACTGTCGCATGATTAGGACTAAACCTGACCCAATAATGGTCATGTTTGCCTTACAACATGCCTAGGACGTGTTTGTTAAAATTACTCATTTGTTGATTAAGAAAAATAGACGCAAGAAAATACAGAAGGATGTTGGCTCGCACTGGAGTAGCAGATTTTCTTCATCATTTTTCTTTATCTATCGTTTATTAGGAAAATGTATAGCAAAAGATGAATATGTAATAGAGTAAATTCTGTATTTTGTAATTATGGACTGTTGGACACTCTAAATTAATATTTCAGTTTTATGTTTACTGCCCTTTTGAAATCCCCATTAGAATGAGGCCAGCTTGATGAAACATCCCATTGGGGCTTTAATCAAGTTTAGCTCCCTGGGCTATTGGGCCATAAGGGAGTAGGTAGGCCTAAAAATTAAAGTTATTTGTTCTAAGAAGTAGCTTAATGACAGTAGATATTTAGACCGAAAGCATAAATTTGTACTCGCATTGTCCATTACAAAGTCTCTTCATAATATTTGCCGAATTTCTAGAATAAGTTATTTTAACAAAAAAGAAACAGTAACTCGAAACATTTTTTGATTCATCTCACATTCTGTCACTTGTCTGAAGTAGGTAAAACTTAATACGTGTGAATCCTGATTTCAAAAGGGATGTATTTAGTCTAGTGGAAATTGGTAAAAACCGTTAAGTTAGCAAATTAAAAATTAGTAGAAACTGTTTGTACCAAGCTCTCTTTAAGTTATAAAATTCTGTTTCAAAGTTTACCAAATATGAACGAGATCAATGATCAAAAAATGGTCTTGCATGTCTGTATAGGCGTGTGCAAACATATGTCCATGAATGATGTGTATTCTGTTAGCATATTCCTACTTTTGCCAAACTAAAATATGGATTGTTTTAAGCCTTTGGGTGAAACTCTGTTTGCTAACCTATCACGAAGTAGTTAAATTAAACAAAAGCTTCATCCTTATTGCAAACATTAGTCATAATTAGTATTGGCCAAAGAGTTAAATAAAAAATTTGCTAAAATATGGCGATAGCCCAAAAATCTTGTCCATTAGGTTAGTAAGCTCGATTTTAGACGATCTTCACATACCTTCTAGATAGGATAGTGCCTTTTAATTTGAAATTTGATAAAGAGTTGAACATTATTCCAAAACTACCATAACCTACACTCGGGAGTGGCAACTCATGCTCCCGACCCTCAACTACAAACAAATAAAACGCATGTAGCAACCACGGGTGCATTTATTATGACGTGTTTGCCATGTGGTCAAAAACAACAAGTGCACGCCATCGTGACTTGTTTAAGATAAATTCACAATCGTCCTAATTGATCTTAAAACTAAAACACTTTGTCAAAAGTAGAAAACGTAAGGAATAATCGAATATCGCCTCAAATAGGCATTATAAAACCGTCAATAGTCTTGACTACGTAATCTACACTCGGGTGCGACAACTCATTTCCCCGACTCCAACTTCAAACTATAATAAAATCACGTGTTGTAATTACGGGTGCGTTTCATGTGGCGTAATTGTAACATGTACAAAAGCATGAAAAGTGCACGTTCTCGTGACTTGTTTTCAAGATAAATTCATACTTATCAAAAGCGGCTAAATTTCAAAGAGTTTTTAAATATACAATAGGCTAGAAAAAGTAAATAATAGGATAATTTAGGACAAATAATAGTTAAGCGACCGTGCTAGAACCACGGAACTCGGGAATGCCTAACATCTTCTCTCGGGTTAACAAAATTCCTTACTCGGATTTCTGGTCGCAGAAAACTTAAAACAGAGTCAAACTTCCTCGGTTTGGGATTTTCAAAACAAAACAGTGTCCGGGAGCATCGTCAAAAATCTGGGTGGCGACCTTGAAATAATAAATAAATCCCAAATTCGAATAATGCCACATTAATTGGAAAAACTCCCTTATTACCCTTCATCAATACAGGGGTGGTGAAAAAGGAGGTGTGACAGCTCTGGCGACTCTTCTGGGGATCGAACTTTATCTCTGGTTCAGGGTTCAAGAATTCGAGCTTATATAACTGTTATATTTTGTCTTTCATTATCTTATTTTACGTGCTTAAACCTAACGTGCTAATTGCCGCATTTACCGCTTTGATATTATTTGTGCCGAAACCTTTCTTCTCTCTGAGTCTTCTAAATCATATGGGAAGTGCGCACTTCGTGTGACTTCTTTTCTGTTAGAGTCATCCAAATTTTAGAATGAGTTACGGACAATTTGCAAAGTCGGTGAAGCTTCTGTATTTCCAGTACGCTACCCCGACCTCGGCTCGAGCTGTCTGCTCGGGTAAGCCTTGTCTAGAACAAAACCCCAGGGTGTAAACCTAGTATGACATAGCCTCATGTCGGATCCCTAGTAGGAACGTTTATTTGCATCACCTCCATTTTACTTAGGGGACTCAACACAGGGGTTGGGTCCGTCTAGGACAGGTGAACCCAAAATGAAAGACTATCCTGATGCATCCTACTTGCTATGTGTACAACATTTTGTTATTGTTTGTTTGTTGACCGACTAAAAGAAGATAACAGAAAAACAAAGAGAGGAATAGAATAGGAGATTTATCCGATTTTTGAAAAACCTCGATATTCAAAATCATCCCGAAATTCTGCCAAAATTTCTGAAAATGGAAAATAGTATTTCAAAACAAAGTGAGTCGGCGCATATTTTTCAAAATTGTGTCGAGATTTCCCGAACTACGCATTGTTTGATTCTCATCGGGTGTGAGATACGTAGGCAACCCTTATCAGGTCCAACCTTATTTTCAAAACAAAGTGAGTCGGCGCATATTTTTCAAAATTGTGTCGAGATTTCCCGAACTACGCATTGTTTGATTCTCATCGGGTGTGAGATACGTAGGCAACCCTTATCAGGTCCAACCTTATTTTCAAAACCAAAATAAAAAAATACGATCGCAAAATTAAGTGTTGTTGTTCTTGCCTAAATAGCCAATTGTCCCAACGGGACGCCGGAAGGCTATTTTTGCAAAAATAGCCACTTATAGTCTTTTCAAAAAATTTTGGCCCAATCCGCGAGCACAGCCCTGAAAGATTTCTATCTGAAGTATTGAAGGGCCGTATTCGCAAGGGGAGCCCATTTTCTTTATTACGAAACTTTTGCAAAAAATAACACTTCTTCGCATCCAGTCAAAACCTTTTTTTATGGCTTTGTTTTCTTAATCAAAACATTTAAAGAAATGTGCAGGATGAATACAGTTGAAAAAACTCCCTTTAGGGCTGTCGAGGAAATTCCCGTGGGACTCCATATGTGGTGTGGAGCGACCTGGGGGAAGTTAGTAGAAAGTCTGCCGTAAAAGCTTTGGGCGGACTCACTAGCCTTCTAAAAATCAAGCCGAGGTTAGCTATCGTCGAAGCTTTAGTGTCATTTTTGGACCCCGCCAACAACGTGTTCCACTTTTCAGACTTTGAGTTGACACCCACGCTAGAGGAAATAGCGGGGTATGCTGGTCTCGGTGACAATCTTAGAAGCCGGTATCCGGTGGCGTCCAGGGCGGTAACTCCACATAAGTTCTTGGATCTTCTGAACATTAGTCGGGACACTCAAGACTCAATCCTGGCTGAAGGGTTCTGCACTTTCTATTTCCTGTACAAACGTTATAGAGATCCTCGGGGCTATGAAGCTGAAAATACTGGTCTGACTAACCAAAAGAACCAGGCTAAATGGGAAGCCCGTCGGGGGTTAGCTTTCGTGGTATCATTCCTGGGCACCTTAATCTGCCCCAGAGGTGACGGACTTGTAGATATCGGACTGGTATGGATAGCGGATTTCATGATGAAGAAGAACAATGGCACTCTTGTACCCATGATCTTAGCCGAGATTTACCGTGCTCTGACAATTTGCCAGTCAGGAGGAAAGTTCTTTGAAGGGTGCAATATGCTCCTACAGATTTGGATGATCGAGCACCTCTGCCACCGCCCAGGTTACATGAAAAACGGCTTAACCGGTTTGAATTGTATTGAAGAACACGGTACTCGGGTAGAGGGCCACAAATTTCCTGAGGGTATAGAGGCATGTCACTCACATTTGAGTTCATTGGCCGCCGACCGAATCGAGTGGACTTTCGGATAGCTCCCTGTCGACGAGGTTATCAATATGTCCGCTGATGTATGGTATTTTTTGTTAATGGGTCTGCGGAGTATCCATCCATATGCCCCACATCGGGTCTTACGGCAATTGGGTAGACAAAAAGGCATTCCACATGATGAGGACCTAAGCCAACAAGCCATTGAGTTGTGTCCGAGAGCTACATTTCCTGAAAAAGGGTCCGCCAGATTTGGAACCAGTGCAGATTCTTAGAGCCTCAGACTCGGTTAAGAAACTTATCTCAAGGGGAAGTAGAGCCAGCCTATATTTCTTGGTATGGTAGAAGAGGCTGAGAGCACCAAGAACCGAAGCGACCTGCGAAAAGACCTCACGTGCAGCATTTTACTGAACAGACATAAGAACACTGGGGTTGGCTAGAAAAGGAAAATAACTACCGAGCTACAATAAGTAAACTGGAGGCCTAGATCCGAGATCTAAAATTTGAAAACACTTTACAAACCACTGCAGCCGAAGGGGAAAGAAACAGGCTGAACAAAGAAAATGAAGCCCTCAGGGCTCAAATCAAGAAAATGAGGACAACCATTGAAAACCCCAAAAGATATAGAGCCGACGAAAGACTTGTCACCAGTCTCAAGCAAAAATTGTGTAACTATGGTGACGACTTGGACAAAGCCGAGGAAGATTTGTCCCGAGCTCGAGCAAAATTGGAAAAGAATGCTGAAGAAAGGGCAGAATTCATGCAAAAATTTAAAAGAAAGCACGACCAAGAAGTTCTGGGTTTGAAAGAAAGAATGGCCACCTTTGAAAACGAGATGGCCAAACAAGCACAAAGGTTTAAGGCAGAAAGAGAACAGTGCTATGACATGATAGCCCAGTTGGAAGAAGAATTGCGACAATGGAAAGAGCACACTCACAAAGACGCCCAAGCTTTAGAGGCAAGATCTCAGCAGATCGGACGTCTGCTTCAGGAGAAAGGTATCATCAGGCAAAGGGTTCGGGAGATAGCAGATTACATTGTCACCAAATGCTAGGAATGCGAAGATATGACTCAGACCACCTTATTCTCAGCGGTTATGATCTTCGTCCACAAGATAATGGACGACCTCTACCGCCTCCAACAAGATATAGCACGCAGGCCTGTGGCAAGGCCGAATGATGCCCCAAGGGTCCCTGCAACAATGGAAGCACTGATGTATTTTAGATATTTCTCGAGTCTGTATTTTATTTTCCTGCTGTAGTCTTGTCCAAGTCCGCTGTAGTTTTTACATTTCCAAGAAAGCATGTCTTGAGTCTTTTGTAGTTTTTAAAATTTCAAAAAATGTACTGAAATTGTTATGAAGTTGAAAGTATTTTTTCTAATGACTGAATGTCTCAAAAAATGTTTATTTCCTTCCTTCGGATTTATCCCTTGAACTACGTAATGATCTGATTCACGCGGCGCCGGGATACATAGGTAATCCACATAGGATTCGATCTTTAATCTTAAGAAAAGTAAGTGAGTGAGACATAAAAGAGCAAAAATTTAATACAATGAAAGAAATAAAAGAGTGATAAAATGATAGAGAAAAAAACTAAAGGGTGAAAATAGGATAAAAATGAGGGAAAGTTCAAATCCGAGAAAATAAAGCCGGGATGAGACACACAACTGTTGCGGAAAATATAGAAAGCATTCAATTGACTAGGTGCATTGCATACCCCAAACATGTGATTCCCTTTGTGATAAATGCTTCAACCTAATGTTTTGGTGGTTCACTCTTAAAGGTGTTTTTCTAAGGTGGTTGGTTTTGCGGTAACCTGGCTTCCCATCCTCACTTCACTAGATTAAAGAGAAGCATAGAAATGACATCCGAAAGCCACTTATCAATCGTCAACTCTTCTGTGGAGGACCCGAATCCAGTCATCCCGACGTCTGAGTCAGCCACAGCTTAAGAGAATAGGATCCTGTGCTGCCGCATGCTGGAAATGTGGGACGCATGGTCCAATGGTAAGGAACCACCCAGTTCCATCCCGGGATTTCCGGAGATAATCCCCAGGAGAGGCGGAACTTCTAATATCCCTAAAAGTTACCCGGCCACGCCACTCTGATACCCAACTATGTCACCTCACTTTGCCGGAAGGCCTTCTGAGGTTTTCCCCCAGGTCTTGTTTTCCGGTGCATCATCCAACATCTTCACCGCACCACCAAGCTTCGCCATGGATCCACCCATTATCACCGGGCCAAGCTTTGAGCCACTGACATTTACATTCCAAACGCCATCATTTCTGGGCACCACTCATGTCATTCCCGATTCGTACCCCCAACAACCTCAGTATGAAGTCGCTTTGGGATGAAATTAGAAAAGCACCGAGCACGAAGAAATGGCTCGGAAAATGAAGAGTATCGAGCAGAGCCTCAAAAACATACAGGGGCTGAGCGGGCAAAAAAGCATCTCCTATGCCGATTTGTGCATATTCCCGCACGTCCATTTGCCTCTCGGGTTTAAAACCCCCAAGTTCGAAAAATACGACGGACATGGGGACCCCATAGCTCATCTGAAAAGGTATTGAAACCAACTCCGAGGGGCTGGTGGGAAAGAGGAGGTTCTCAAGGAATATTTCAGAGAGAGCTTAACAGGGATTGCATCAGAATGGTACATGGACCAGGATATATCCCACTGGCACGTATGGGATGACCTAGACCGAGACTTTGTTCGATAATTCCAATACAACGTGGATATCGCTCTCGATAGAAACTCCCTGTCCAACCTTAAAAAGAATTCCTCGTAAAGTTTCAGAGAGTACGCTATTAAGTGGCGCGAGCAGGCGTCCACGGTCAAACCTCCAATGGATGAGGTCGAAATGGTCAGTGTTTTTATGCAAGCACAAGAAGCGGATTACTTTCAAAATATGATGTCCGCCATTGGCAAACCATTTGCAGAAGCAATCAAAATTGGAGAAATGGTTGAGAATGGTTCAAAGACCGGTCGTATCCCGAGCCAATCGGCCATAAGGGCAACCTCCCAGGCCATCCAAAACGGGTCCAGGAGTGCAGCCAATAGAAAGAAGAAAGAAGAAGGGGCCATGATGGTTTCCGATGTCAGGGGTTCTCGGCAATACTCATGTCCATTCCTTGAAACTTCCCAACACTACTATCCTCACCAAAATGCAGCTTATACTACGTCCCCACTTCCCTACACGGTGATGAATGCTCAGCCGCATCTCAGGCCGCAGAAACATTACAATCAGAAAAGAGCTCCACCCCCAAGAAATAACCATCCTCTCCCAGCTCCATATAATCAACGCCCTCCTCAAAACAACTACCCGTACAATGCTTACCCCCGTGAGTCACCAAGGAGACTCAATTTCACTCCTATCAGTGAGCCATATTCAAGTATTTTCCCAAAGTTGGTCCAGATGGGGCTTTTGCAGCCCGTACCTCCGACTAGGCAAAACCCAACATCAGCGTCATACAAACCCGGAACCAATTGTGCTTACCATTCCGGAGCAGAGGGGCACGACATGGCGGATTGCTGGATTCTCAAACGGGCTGTGGAGAATCTTATAGAGAAAAAGAAGGTAGTGTTAAGGGATTAAGAAGCTCCCAATGTGACTAAAAATCCATTGCCCGCCCATAACAATGGGCCTGTTATCGGCATGATCTGCGAGGACCAAGATTTTGATCCAGCTTTGAAGGCTATCATTGCCATCGCAGATGCAGAAAAAAAGCCTAAGGCAACACCCAAGCCAGCCAAGGAAATAAAGAAGAGTAATCACGACCCTCAAGCCCCGGGGAAGGCTGAAGCCAAGACAAAGATAGGATCTTCTATAGACGTTGTGCTTTACGTCCCCAGGGCACCCAAGAAGAAACAAGGTATGTTAAGCCCGCCCAGAAGGCTACAATTCAACAGAGCCATGACAAACGGCCTGACAATGTATGTACCAAAGGGGACGTACGTGGCCCGGGGGCAAATAATTTCACCAAGGCTGAATGAGCCCGTGGTTATTAGCCACGCGTCGCAAACTCCCGTAAAGGATACTACTGCCATCCCTTGGAACTACAACAAGACGGTAGTAACATACAAAGGGAAAGAGATCACATGGGAAGCAATTGAAGCAAATTCCTCTGAAAAATACCTTAATCTAAAAGAGCTGGCCAAAAATAAGCACAAACGCTTCCCTCTTAAAAGACCTATCACCGCCGAAGAGGATGAAGAGTTCTTTAAGAAGATGAACATGACCGAATATGCCACAATTGAAGAACTCAGGAAACCTCCTGATCAAGTATCACTCTTATCTTTATTGACGGGCTCAAACGAGCATCAGATAATACTCTTGAAAACGCTTAATGAAGCGTATGTGCCAGCGGAGACCTCGCTAGAACAATTAGAAAGAATGGCCGAGCGTTTCTTTGAAGTAAACAAAATTTCTTTTAGTCGGAATGATTTACCTCCCGAGGGAGCCGCTCACAACAAAGCCTTACACTTAAGAGTTAAAAGTGAGGGATATTATGTGAAGAGAGTTATGCTTGATGGAGGTTCCGGGGTAGATACTTGCCCTTTATCAACACTACAAGGAATTGGAATCGACACTGAGAGAATCAGGCCGAATAATGTCTGTGTCCGTGCCTTCGATGGAATCAAAAGGGACACCATTGGCGAAATAGACATAGTCATGACAATCAGCCCCGTGGTCTTTACGCTAACCTTCCAAATCTTAGATATGGATACCTCATACAATTTCTTGCTAGGAAGGCCATTGATCCACGCTGACGGCGCAGTGCCATCTACCCTCCACCAGATGGTCAAGTTTGAGCATGAAAATCAAGAGATATCGGTACATGGGGAGGACGAGCAGTCAATATATAGAGACCCCTCGGTTCCATGTCTTGAAGCCAGAGAAGGGAGTGAACATATTGTCTATCAAGCATTGAAATTGATCTTGCCGAGAAACACGAAGAAGATACTCTGTGCCCGCATCCTTTTCTATCAAATGCGTCAATCATGGTCGCTACCGACATGATTAGACATGGATACAAACCCGGAAAGGGGCTTGGAGTAGCCCTACGGGGTATCACTTAACCGATCTCTCTACCAGTTGCTGAAAAATTATTCGGCATAGGTTTCCAGGCTACAGAAGCCGATGTGAAATGGGACAACACTCGAAACAAAGATTGTTGGGACTTGCCTCAGCCAGTTCCCCACATTACTGAAACTTTCATCGAACCACAATATGCCGAAGAAGAGGAAGAGGGCTTTACGGCCGAAGAAATTGAAGGAATCTGCGAGTCCATGAAGCAGATGTTGTATGAAACTAACATGGTTCAGTTGGGAGAAGGCTCAAGCACTGCTGAGGTGCAATACATGGGCCCAAACGCCAAGTTGCAAAACTGGAGGGCTACTCAATTCCCCGTCAGGCGGGAGCCCCGGTAGTTAAGCTTTGCCATCTTTCCTACACTATGAGTTATTTCAGGGTGTAACTCAAGTGTTTTTAATTTACTGCCTTTTGAATTCTGATGTAAACCCTCCTATGTTCAAATTCAATGAAATGAAATCAAATTTCATCATCTATTATTTCTGGTTTTTGCTTATTTTTCTTATTTTTCAGTCCTAATAATGCGGCCTTAAATAACATGACATGCTTGCGGACTTCATGTTGTGATCTTAATACGCTGTCTAACCCCGAAATAATGAATCAAGAACCGGAATATGATGAAGAAGAGGCTTTTAGGGAAATAAATCGAGAATTAGAACAATTCAAGAATAAGCCTAAGCCAAACTTAAACAAAACAGAACCCGTCAACTTCGGTAATGCAGAAGAGGTTCGAGAAACCATGATAAGCGTCCACACTGATGAAAGAACTAGGGACGCTTTGATTCAACTTCTATTTGAATTCAAAGACATCTTTGCTTAGTCCTATGACGACATGCCCGGACTGAGTGTGGATTTGGTGGTACATAAATTTTCAACCTATCCCGGTTATCCGCTCGTCCAACAAAAGGAGAGGAAATTTAAAACAGACATGAGTGACAAAATCAAAGAAGAGGTCACTAAACAATTAAAAGCTGGAGTGATCCGGGCGGTCCAATACACCATCTGGCTGGCCAATGTGGTTCCAGTACCTAAAAAGGACGGAAAGGTCAGAGTATGTGTCAATTACCGAGATTTGAATAAAGCAAGCCTAAATATAACTTTCCACTACCAAACATACATATCCTGGTTGACAATTGTGCCAAACATGAGGTACAGTCTTTCGTGGATTACTATGCTGGATACTATCAGGTATTGATGGATGAAGAAGATGCAAAAAAGACAGCTTCACTACACCCTGGGGCACCTACTGTTACCGAGTCATGTCGTTCGGTCTAAAGAACGCTGGGGGAACATATATGAGGGCCATGACCGCCATTTTCCACGACATGATGCATCAGGAGATTGAGATATACGTGGATGATGTGATTATTAAATCCAGAACACAAGATGACCATGTCCAGCATCTGAGGAAATTCTTCTAACGCTTGCGTAAGTATGATCTGAAATTAAACCCGGCCAAGTGTGCTTTCGGAGTTCCATCTGGGAAATTACTTGGGTTTATAAACAATCGACGGGGCATCAAGCTAGACCCGACAAAGATAAAATCTATTCGGGATCTCCCGCCTCTAAGAACTAAGAAGGAGGTCATGAGTCTGCTGGGTAGGTTGAATTACATCAGCAGATTCATCGCTCAATTGACATCCACTTGTGAGCCTGTATTCAAGCTGTTGAAGAAAGATGCAGCCATCAAATGGAAAGAGGAATGCCAGAACGCTTTCGACAAGATCAAAGAATATCTGTCGAACCCGCCAGTGCTAGTCCCACCAGAACTAGGGAGACCCTTATTCTTAAACCTGACGGTGTTAGAAAATTCCTTCGGGTGTGTTCTCGGGCAACATGACGCAACCGGGAAGAAAGAACAAGCCATAAATTACTTGAGCAAGAAGTTCACGAGCTACGAAGCCAAGTATACGCTGTTGGAAAGAACTTGCTGCACTCTAACTTGGGTCGCTCAGAAGCTTCGGCATTATTTGTTAGCTTATACCACCTACCTCATCACTAGGTTGGATCCATTGAAGTACATATTCCAAAAACCAATGACAACCGGGAGATTAACAAAGTGGCAGATTTTGCTCACCAAATTCGACATAGTCTATGTCACTCGCACGACAATGAAAGCCCAGGCCTTGACGGATCACTTGGCAGAAAATCATGTCGATGACGACTACCAGCCTCTAAGTACTTGCTTCCCAGATGAGGAGGTAAATTTAGTCGAGATAACTTCTGAGGACGCCAGCACTTGGAAAATGTTCTTTGATGGATCCGTAAATGGAAAAGGCGTTGGGATTGGGGAAATCTTGATTTCACCCACGGGAAAACACTATCCCGCCACGGCCCGCCTTCGGTTCTTCTGTACAAACAATACTGCCGATATGAAGCTTGTTTAATGGGTATGAACATGGCCATTGACATGGATGTAGAAGAGTTATTGGTCATAGGGGATTCAGATTTGATCATCAACCAGGCTCAGGGAGAGTGGGAAACTCGAGATGTTAAGCTCCTTCCATACAGACAACATGTGGAAGATCTTAGCAAACGATTCAAAGCTGTCGAGTTCAGATATATTCCTCGATGCCACAACGAGTTAGCCGATGCGCTGGCTACCTTAGCTGCAATGCTGCCATATCCGGGTAATTTTCACATTGACCCATTGGAAATTCAAATCAAGGAAAGGCATGGTTATTGCAACACGGTCGAAATAGAGCCCATTGTCCAACCATGGTATCACGATATCAGAAGATTCTTGAAAACAAAAGAATACCCAGAGCAGGCCAATGGGGACCAAAAGAGAACTATCCGCAGACTCGCCAGCAGTTTCTTCCTAAGTGGGGAAGTACTGTATACGAGGACTCTCGGTCTAAATCTATTAAGGTGTGTACATACCAAATAAGCCGAAAAGATTATGAACAAGGTGCATTCAGGAGTATGCGGTCCCCACATGAACGGATACGTCCCCGCAAGGAAGATCTTGCGGGCTGGGTATTATTGGATTACCATGGAGAAAGATTGTTTCAGCTTTGTCCGAAAATGCCATAAGTTGCAAATACGCGGTGATTTAATCCATGCGCCACCATCAGAATTACATTCTATGTCAGCACCTTGGCCATTTGTTGCCTGGGAAATGGATGTCATCGAGCCGATCGAGCCAATGGCCTCAAACGGACACTGATTTATATTGGTCGTTATTGACTATTTCACAAAATGGGTCGAGGCAGTCACGTTCAAAGTTGTCACTAAGAAAGCAGTGGTGGATTTCGTGCACTCTAATATCATCTGTCGTTTTGGTATCCCAAAGACTATCATTACCGACAATGCCGCAAATCTAAACAGTAACTTGATGAGGGAGATAAGTGAACAGTTCCAAATCACACACCGCAACTCCACCCCTTATCGGCCCAAAGCCAATGGCGCCGTTGAAGCAGCAAACAAAAATATTAAGAAAATCCTCAGGAAAACGATTCAAACTTCCAGGCAATGGCACGAGAAATTGCCTTTCGCATTACTGGGATATCGCACGACAATGCGCACGTCGGTTGGAGCTACTCCTTATCTATTGGTTTATGGCACTAAAGCCATAATACCATCATAAGTGGAAATTCCTTCCCTTCGGATTATTGTCGAAGCTGAAATCGAGGATGATGAATGGGTCAAAACCTGATTGGATCAATTGACTCTGATTGACGAGAAAAGGATGGACGCAGTTTGCCACAGGCAGCTGTACCAACAAAGAATGGCCCGCGCCTACAACAAGAAAGTGCGGCTTAGGAACTTTGAAGTAGGGAAACTTGTTTTAAGACGTATCCTCCCACACCACGAAGAGGAGAAAGGAAAATTCGCCTCGAATTGGAAAGGTCCATACATCATAAGGAAATTGCTTCCAAAAGGAGCATTGTACTTGGGAGACATCGAAGGAAGTGACCCTGAAACGGCTGTCAATGCAGATGCAGTCAAAAGGTATTATGTTTGACATTTTTCGTCATGACGACGCTGATGATCGAAATGATGAAGGCTTTTCATTCATGTTACCCCAAACACTATCATTTTTGTTAACTCTTTGAGCTGGTTACTCTTCCTTGACTACCCGCCTTGGAATTTGCAGAAGAAAAAAGAAAGAAAAAAAAAGAGAAAAAGAAAAATCAAAAAAAGAGAAAGGAAAAATCAAAAGAAAATCAAAACCAAAACAAAAAAATCAAATCAAAACAAAAACAAAATGTTTGCATGAACTACGTCTGAGTTGATTCCGAAAGGATACGTAGGCAGCCTCTCCCTGGGGTTCAGCCACACCAAAATAAAAATCCACATTCCCCCAAGAGTTTAAGCTGGGGCAAGTGTTAAGATTCGACAATAATTTGCCTGAAAGTTCCAAGGTTGTAATTCAATACAAATTCTTTTTACCCCAAATCCTATTCAAGTCCTTCCGATCGATCAGCAAAGAAAAGCCAGAATGGGAAGATACATCTATCTGGACCTCATACAAGAAATAAGAGAAATTAAAATGAGAGAGTCTTATGGGTGAAAACCCACACGAGCACCATAAGGCGACGGTGAGTAGAGAAATTAAAAATGAGAGAGTCTTGTTAGTGAAAACTCACAAAGAGCACTACAGGGCGATGGAGAGAAGAGAAATAAGAGAGGTTAGCTAGTGAAAACCCGAAAAGGGCACTACTAATCGAAAAAAGGATGATTGGTCACTGATATCGACATGGTCCGGGGCAAGGTTTCTCAACCTCGAGTTAAAACACGCGACGAATTTCTGAGAGTCATATGGTTTATATAGATTAGGAATCCAGTCCAAGACGCATGTCATGTTCATTGAAAGTCGCGTACACTCCAGATAAGTCCTCTTTTCTCTCCCCCGAAAGGGATATTTCTTGTCAAAATTCATTGTCTCCGTTTATTTGTTATTCGCTTTCAATCCCTTTCAGTCAGACTCTGTTTCTAAACTAAAACAAAGAAAGGATGGAAAAACTAATTTACAGGGTTCTCGTTTGATGCAAGCCAATAGGCAAAAGGCACCGAGCCTCGTCAGGGGCATCAAGTCGATCTCGACTGGTCGCAACAACCGATGTTTTAAACACAACTATTGAAGGGATTGGATCAAATCGAAATGCCTATAAAGTCAATTGAAGTGAAAGGTTAAGTTCCACATGGCTAACCCCCTCAGAAAATATTGAAAAGCCAAAGTGCTCCGAATGCTTTAAAGTCAAATGGAAGAGAAAATCAGAAGTGAAAGGCCAATGAAGGCAAAATAAAGTTGGAAAAGGGTTAAGTCCCACACGAATAACCATTGCAGCAGAATTCGAGGGGCCAAAAATTTCACGACCCAAATTCCTACTCAGGTCGTGATGGCGCCCAACACCGAAGTCAGGCAAGCCAACACTAGTTACTAACGAAATTACTTAAACAAATGAGATGTTCAAATACCTATCCAGTTTTAATTTAAGCAGTCCTTAAATGAAAGTGAGGAAGTGTGGCAAAGTGATTAAAGTAACTCAAAAATCATTTGCCAACATAAAACAAAGTAGCATAAGACTAGTGAATCAACTACGTGTGCCAAGACCCAGTGTCACAAGTCCACAGGCGACTAGTGGAATATACAAAAAAAATACACATAATAGATGTACAACTGTCTGGAAGGGTAGACATGATAATTAACAATAATGGAAACTCCACAGTGCTGCTGGGGAAACGCCAGGAAGAGCAGCTCACCGTGTAGTCAAATCCCGATAGTACTTTCAGCGACGAACACCCGAATGGTGACCAGGTGCAACAACCTCAGAACCTGTACAATTAAGTACATAAGTGTAGAATGAGTACATATAAACAAATATGTACCCAGAGAGTATCCCGTCCAAACTTGAAGAAGTAGTGACGAGAGGTAGACGTATTACTCACTAGAGTCATATCGATAATATGATTAAATGAATCTAGACAGGAATATCATTTATGGAAAACAAGTAGAGATGGAGCATCAGTATATAAGGATAATAATCTACCTGCAAGGGCCAAGTAACAACATTTAATAAAAATCACAAGATTCTTTCCCAACAGAACAATTGAATTGGTAAGGATAATAATAAGACTCTCAATCAAGCACATAACATATAATATGCCGAGGCGTACGGCCGGAGCGACACAGAAATTTAAATGTGCACTGTCGAGGGTCGAGCGGCACGAACCATAGATGCATCTATTACCCCGCTCGCGAATCGATAATGCGACACGGTTGACATAAATATAAGGCTACCCCGCTCACGAATTATACATGCGACACAGGTGCTCATAGACATACACAGAATTATCATGAAATTCAGGAATTTATGATGGATTATTCTTAAATTCAGGAATTTAAGCACTTAAACTTACACATAACTTGCGAAATTCTCATGTCAATTTCAAGGATAATAAGCAACCAAGAACACATGTAAAGATACAGGTAAGGCACATAGAGGCATGCTTGTGAAATCCTAAATTCTACCCGACACAACAGAGTAGTAACCACGCACGAACTCTCGCAACTTTGCGCGTACGTAGCCCCCCGCAAATAAGGACCATTCAATCGTTTACATTTACCTATGGGGACAATTCCCTCTTACAAGGTTGGAAAGGAGACTCACGTCGCGTAGAATCAACTTTGCGGTCAAGAACGCGCCCGAAACTTCAAACTTTACACCCGAGGACTCGAAACTAGTCAAATGGTATAAAAATGTGTTAATGCATGCTCAAAGTATGGAAATTCTCCTACTTATTTAGTAAATTCACTATTGTTGAAGAAATCCCAAAATACACCCCCGGGCCCACATGCTCAGATTCCGGAAATTTTCGAAGATAACACTCACCCATAGCGTAAGGATCAATAATATATAATTTTTGTATGATTTCATGGTAGAAAGGTGGTGAAATTTCCTAAAGTTCATCAACCCTAGGTTTTCACTCTAACCCCTATGATTTCCACTATTTAGATGTTAATCTACCTAAGTTTTGGTGTAATAATCTAACATTTAAATAGAATGTACTTACCTCTTAGTAGCTAAGTGGTTGAGAGTTCTTCCCAAGCGCTCAAGTCTTCAATGGAGGTGTAAAATGAAAAGAATGAAGGAAATCCCATGTTTTAGTAAAAATGCACTGCCTGGCCTACAGGCGTTCCGCACATGCGGTCTCGCGCCTGCGAGCTGGGGCTCACACCTGCGGAGTTGGACGAGAAAGACTGGGCCCGCACCTGCGGTTTTGCTCCTGCAGAATTGAATCCGCACCTACGAGGCTGGGAATGCAGGAGCGGTCCCGCACCTGCGGCTGGGCAACTGCACCTGCGGTCACACCATATCAGGTGCACCAGCTGCATTTTCAGCTGGTTTTTGGCCTCGTGTGGTGTCCGAGAGGCACCTGGGCCCACCCGAGCCCCCGTCCAACTATACCAACAAGTGCTAAATCATAATACGGACTCGCTCGAGCCTTCAGAACACCCGAAACAACGCTAAATCTCAAAATCACCCATCAAAACCCCTAGGATCGAACTTAAGAATTTCTAAGTTCTTGAATTCGGTTTCATTGTGCCGAACCGACCTATACTACTCGGAATGACAACAGATTTTGGAAGAAAGTCATGAATGACATAACGGAACTATTCTCGATCTCGGAATTCCGTTCGGACCTCGATAACATAAAATCACGTTCCAAACCAAAATTTAAACTTAAAGAAACTCTCTTTCGCTATTTGGCGTCGAAACGCTTCCGGGTCATCAAATAACCATTCCGGATATACGTACAAGTCCGAAATCATCATACGAAGCTGGTGGAATCGTTGAAACTCGATTCCGAGGTCGTTTACTCAAAATGTTGACCGAAGTCAAACTTGGCTTTAAAAGCCAATCCTAAGGAATCAAGTGTTCCTATACTATTCTAAACACTTCCAAATCCCGAACCACCCGTCCCCGCAAGTCAAAACTCACGATAAGCTGCTACGGGAAGTCTTATTTAGGGGAACAAGGTCTGAATACGCAAAACGACCGGTCGGGTCGTTACATTCTCCACCTCTTAAACAAACGTTCGTCCTCGAACAGGTCTAGAATCATACTTGAAGTGCTGAATAAGTGTGGGTATCTGCTCCGCATGTCCTCCTCGGACTCCCAAGTCGCCTCCTCGACCTGTCCTTTACAGCAGAAATTCTCTTAGATCTCAACTGGCGGTCTTATCTATCAATAATAGCAATTGGCTCCTCCTCGTAGCCCAACCTCTCATCCAACTGAATAGTAATGAAATCAACAACGTGATAGAAATCGACGTGGTATCTCCGGAGCATGGATACGTGGAATACCGGATGGACTCCCGATAAGCTGGGAGGTAAGCCAAGCTCATAATAAATCTCTTCAACTCGCCTCAATACCTAGAAAGGACCTATGAACCTTGGGCTCAACTTGCCCTTCTTCCCGAATCTCATAATACCCTTCATCGGCAAAACCTTCAGCAAAACCTTATCTCCCTCCATAAATGACACATCACGTGTCCTCTGATCCGCGTAACTCTTCTGTCTGGACTGCGCTGTGCAGAGCCTCTCCTGAATTAACTTTACCCTCTCTAAAGCATCTCTCACCAGGTCTATACCATATAACTTAGCCTCACTAGGATCAAACCACCCGATAGGAGAACGACATCGCCGACCATATAAAGCCTCAAATGGAGCCATCTCGATGCTGGACTGATAGCTATTATTGTAAGCAAACTCGACCAAGGGCAAGAACTGGTCCCAGTGGCCTCCAAAGTCAAGCACACATGCTCTGAGCATGTCCTCCAATACTTTAACTGTACGCTCTGAGTGACCATTAGTATGTGGATGAAATGTTGTGCTGAGATCAATCTGAGTACCCATCTCTCTGTGCAATGCTCTCCAGAAGTGCGAGGTGAACTGAGGACCTCGATCTGATATAATGGACACTAGTACACCGTGCAATCGGACTATCTCTCGAATGTTGATCTGGGCTAGCCTCTCAGAGGTATAAGTAGTAGCCACAGGGGTGAAATGCGCCGATTTGGTTAATCTATCCACAATAACCCAAATCGCGTCAACCTTCCGCAATGTATGAGGAAACCCAACCACGAAGTCCATAGTAATGCGCTCCCACATCCACTTAGGAATGGGCATCTGTTGAAGTAGGCCCCGTGGCCTCTAGTGCTCATATTTAACCTGCTGGCAATTAAGACACCTAGCCACATACTCCACAATGTCCCTCTTCATCCGTCTCCACCAGAAATGCTACTTCAAATCAAGATACATCTTCGTAGCACCAGGATGAACATAATACCGCGAACTGTGTGCCTCCTCTAGAATCCTCTGCCTCAAGCCATCAACATTAGGAACACACAATCGACCCTGAAGTCTCATAACACCATCCTCGCCAATAGTAACCTCCTTGGCACCACCCTGGACCACTGTCTCCCGTAGTTCTGCCAAACACGGATCATCGTAACGTCGAGCCTTGATCTCCCCCAATAATGAAGACTGAGCAACCACATAAGCTAGAACTCGACGAGGCTCTGAAAGATCTAAACTCACCAAGTGATTGGCCAAGGACTGAATGTCTAAGGTTAGAGGTCTCTCCTCAGCTGCAATATAAGCCAAGCTACCCATACTCTCTGCCTTCCTACTATAAGCATCTACTATACATTCGCGTTGCCCGGATGATAGAGAATGGTGATGTCGTAATCCTTTAGTAACTCAAGCCACTTGCGCTGCCTCAAATTAAGATCCCTCGGCTTGAATAAGTGCTGCAAGCTGCGGTGGTCTATATACACCTCACAAGACACCCCATATAAGTAATGCCTCCAAATCATAAGAGCATGAACTATCGCCGCCAACTCCAGATCGTGCACAGGGTAATTCTTCTGATGAACCTTCAGCTGGCGCGAAGCATAAGCAATAAATCTCTCTTCATGCATCAACACACACCCCAAGACAACACGTGAAGCGTCGCAATACACCGTATACATCCCCGAACCGGAAGGCAATACTAGAACAAGTGCCGAAGTCAATGCAGTCTTGAGCTTCTGAAAGCTCGCCTCACACTCGTCGGACAACCAAAATGGAGCATTCTTCTAAGTCAATCTAGTCAATGGGGCTGCAATGGATGAAAAGCCCTCCACAAATCGCCGGTAGTAGCCTGCTAGACCTAAGAAACTCATGATCTCTATCGCTGAAGAAGGACGTGGCCAACTCTGAACTGCCTCAATCTTCTTAGGATCAACCTTGATACCCTCTCCAGATACCACATGTCCCAAGAATGCCATGGAATCCAACCAAAACTCACACTTGAAGAACTTAGCATATAGCTTCTGTTCTCGCAAGGTCTGGAGCACAACTATCAAATGTTGCTCGTGCTCTCCAAGGCTACGTGAGTAAATCAAAATGTCGTCAATGAAGACGATGACAAAGGAATCAATATACGGCCTGAACACCCTATTCATCAAGTCCATAAATGCCGTCGGGGCATTAGTCAAGCCGAAGGACATCACTAGGAACTCATAATGGCAATATCTCGTACGAAAAGCAGTCTTCAGAACATCCGAAGCCCGAATCTTCAGCTGATGATACCCCGATCTCAAGTCAATTTTAGAAAATACCCTAGCACCCTGTAACTGGTCAAACAAATCATCGATGCGCAACAATGGATACTTGTTCTTAATAGTTACCTTGTTCAAGTGGCGGTAATCAATACACGTCCGCATAGACCCATCTTTCTTCTTTACAAATAGAACTGGAGCACCCCACGTCGATACACTCGGCCTGATAAACCCCTTAGCCAACAACTCCTCGAGTTGCTCCTTCAACTCCTTCGGAGCCATACGGTACGGGGGAATAGAAATAGGATGAGTACCTGGAGCTACATCAATACAAAAATCGATATCTCGATCCGGAGGCATGCCCTGAAGGTTTGAAGGAAAGACATCCGCAAACTCTCGAACAACTGGCACTGAATCAATCGTTGGAAACTCGGCGGCGGTGTCTCGCACATAAGCAAGATACGCCAAACAACCCTTCTCGACCATATGTCGAGCCTTCAGGAAGGAAATAACTCTACTTGCTGCACTAACTGAGGAACCTCTCCATTCCAGCCTAGGCAACTCGGGCATGGCCAAAGTAACCGTGTTGGCATGGCAATCCAAGATGGCATGATGAGGAGATAGCCAATCCATGCCCGGGATAATCACAAACTCAACGATGTCGAGCAATAGAAGGTCCGCTCTAGTCTAGAACCCACAAAAAGTGATCACACAAGACCGATAGACCCGGTCTACCACCACAGAATCACCCACAAGAGTGGACACATGTATAGGAGAATCCAAGGACTCACGAGGAACATCCATAGACAAGAAAATAAGGCTGACACCTATGAATAAGTAGATCTTGGATAAAATAGCACTGATGCCTCCCCACCACATACTGAAAAAGTACATGTGATCACGGCGTCTGAGGCCACTGCATCTGCTCGGGCCGGAATAACATAGAATCTGGATGGAGTACCTGAAGACTAACCTCCGCTTAACGGAATAGGAGCTAGCTGAGCTGCCCCTGACTGGCCTCCACCTCTAGGATGACCTCTACCAGCCTGTCCTCCACCTCTGGGTGGACGGGGCGTCGGTGCTGAGTATGTGGGCTGGTAACTCTGCTGAACTGCCTTGCCTCGAAGTCTGGGACAACTCCTCCTCATGTGGCCTGAATCCCCACACTCATAGCATCTCAATGGAAGCATGGCCTGCTGCCCTGAAGAAGAAGAACCCTGAATAGCTAGGGGACGGTGAGAAACCTCTGGCATAGCACTGAAGTAGGGACTGGGAGAACCCTGATGACCTGAATACCCGCCGGAGGAACCCTGAATGGCTGGTGGGCGGTAGGAACTCCCCGGCATGACACTGAAATAAGGCCTCACTAGAGCACCACAAGGAGGTGGTGGAGGAGCTCAGTATGGATGCCTGCTAGGCTGTCCTTTGCTGAACTGACCCCTTCCCTTGCCTGGGGCGCCTCTGAAATCTCCCGAAAATCTAACCCTCTTATCCTACTGACCATGCTCTCTGCCCCTCGATGGGTAACCCTCGATCCGGCGAGCTATCTCGACCACAAGCTGATAAGGAGTACCCATCTCCACCTCTCGGGCCAAGTTGGCTGTAATGCCTGAGTGTAGCCCAGGTACAAATCTTCGCACTCTCTCAGCATCTGTAGGAACAATCATGAGGGCATGACGGGACAACTCTGAAAACCTGGCCTCGTAATCCGTCATTGTCATCTGCCCCTGCTCCAGCTGCTCAAACTGATACCGGAGCTCTTCCCTCTCATAGGGTGGAATATACCTGTCCAGGAATAGCTGAGTGAATTGCTCCCATGTGAGAGGAAGGGAACCTGCTGGCCTACCCAGGATGAATGACTTCCACCATCTGCAGGACCTTCCCTCTAGCTGAAAAGTAGTCAAATCAACTCCGTGGGACTCCAAAATCTTCATGTTGTGTAGTATGTCCCTGCACCTATCAATAAAGTCCTGGGAATCCTCGCCCTTCTCACCTACGAAGATAGGAGGGTGCAATTGAGTCCAACTATCAACTAACTTCTTCGGATAGCTGTCCGCAGCTGGTCTAAGCTCAGGTGCTATTGCTGGCTGTGCTTCACCCGCGGGCAGAGTACCCGGAGTCTGATATACTGCCGCTGCATGACCTACGACCTGGGTGGTAGGGGTCTGAACTCCCCCTCCCACTTGAGATGCAGCAAGATCCGCTGAAAATAAACCAGCCTAGGTCATAGTATCCATGAAACGTATCATACGGCCCATGACCTCCTGGAAGCCTGGTGCAGTCATGAAATCCATCGGAGCTGGATCTGTTGGGGGCACCTCACCCTGCTCCTCAGGGATAGGATCCTCTAGGAGTGCTAATGGAGTAACTATGGGACGCCCCCGTCCCCTACCTCGGGTCGCTGCCCTCTTCTAGCCTCTACCACAGCCTCGGACTATGGGGGTAGCGGCATCTCCCGGGCCTGTAATATCAGCTGCACGAGTCCTCACCATCTGTGAGAGAGTAGAAGAATGAGATTTAGTAAGACCATCGACTGCACGATAGAATAAGAATAAAGAGTGATTTTTCTAACACCCTGTAGCCTCCCAAAGATAAATACAGACGTCTCCATATCGATCCACAAGACTCTACTAGTTTTGTCTGTGACTTGTGAGACCTACGTGAACCTAGAGCTCTGATACCATGTTGTTACGACCCAAATTCCCACTCAGGTCGTAATGGCGCCCAACACCGAAGTCAGGCAAGCCAACACTAGTTACTAACGAAATTACTTAAACAAATGAGATGTTCAAATACCTATCCAGTTTTAATTTAAGCAGTCCTTAAATGAAAGTGGGGAAGTGTTGCAAAGTGATTAATGTAACTCAAAAATCGTTCGCCAGCATAAAAAAGAGTAGCATAAGACTAGTGAATCAACTACGTGTGCCAAGACCTAGTGTCACAAGCCCACAGGCGACTAGTGGAATATACAAAAAAATACACAAAATAGATTTACAACTGTCCGGAAGGGTAGACAGGATAATCAACAATAATGGAAACTCCACAGTGCTGCTGGGGAAACGCCAGGAAGAGCAGCTCGCCGTGTAGTCAAATCCCGGTAGTACTTTCAGCGATGAACACCCTAATGGTGACCAGGTGCAACAACCTCAGAACCTATACAATTAAGTACAGAAGTGTAGCATGAGTACATATAAACAAATATGTACCCAGTGAGTATCCCGTCTAAACTCGAAGAAGTAGTGACGAGAGGTAGAGGTGTTACTCACTAGGGTCTTATCGATAATATGATTTAATGAATCTAGACATGAATATCATTTATGAAATGCAAGTAGACATGGAGCATCAGTATATAAAGATAATGATCTACCTGAAAGGGACAAGTAACAAAATTTAATAAAAATCACAAGATTCTTTCCCCACAGAACAATTGAATTGGTAAGAATAATAATAAGACTCTCAATCAAGCACATAGAATATAATATGCCAAGGCGTACGGCCAGAGCGACGCATAAATTTAAATGTGCACTGCCAAGGGTCGAGCGACATGAACCATAGATGCATCTATTACCCGCTCGCGAATCGATCATGTGACGTGGTTGACATAAATATAAGTCTACCCCGCTCACGAATTATACATGTTACACGAGTGTTCGTAGACATACATAGAATTATCAGGAAATTCAGGAATTTATCATGGATTATTCTTAAATTCAGGAATTTAAGCACTTAAACTTACACATAACTTGCGAAATTCTCATGTCAATTTCAAGGATAATAAGAAACCAGGAACACATGTAAAGATACAGGTAAGGCACATAGAGGCATGCTTGTGAAATCCTAAATTCTACCCAACACAACAGAGTAGTAGCTACGCACGGACTCTCGCAACTTTGCGCGTACGTAGCCCCCCAAAAATAAGGACCATTCAATCGTTTACATTTACCTATGGGGACAATTCCCTCTTACAAGGTTGGAAAGGAGACTCACCTCGCGTAGAATCAACTTTGCGGTCAAGAACGCGCCCGAAACTTCAAACTTTACACCGGAGGACTCGAAACAAGTCAAATGGTATAAAAATGTGTCAATGCATGCTCAAAGTATGGAAATTCTCCTACTTATTTAGTAAATTCACTATTGTTGAAGAAATCCCAAAATACACCCCCGGGCCCACATGCTCAGATTCCGGAAATTTTCTAAGATAACACTCACCCATAGCGTAAGGATCAATAATATATAATTTTTGTATGATTTCATGGTAGAAAGGTGGTGAAATTCCCTAAAGTTCATCAACCCTAGGTTTTCACTCTAACCCCTATGATTTCCACTATTTAGATGTTAATCTACCTAAGTTTTGGTGTAAAAATCTAACATTTAAATAGAATTTACTTACCTCTTAGTACCTAGGTGGTGGAGAGTTCTTCCCAAGCTCTCAAGTCTTCAATGGAGGTGTAAAATGAAAAGAATGAAGAAACTCCCGTGTTTAAGTGAAAATGCACTGCCTGGCCTACAGGGGTTCCGCACCTGCGGTCTCGCGCCTGCAAGCTGGGGCTCACACCTGCGGAGTTGGACGAGAAAGACTGGGCCCGCACCTGCGGAGCTGGAGACCGCACCTGCAATTTCGCTCCTGCGGAATTGAATCCGCACCTGCGAGGCTGGGACCGCAGGAGCGGTTCCGCACCTGCGGTCACACCAGATCTGGTGCACCAGCTGCATTTTCAACTGGTTTTTGGCCTCGTGTGGTGTCCGGGAGGCACCTGGGCCAACCCGAGCCCCCGTCCAATTATACCAACAAGTCCTAAATCATAATACGGACTCGCTCGAGCCTTCGGAACACCCAAAACAATGCTAAATCTCAAAATCACCCCTCAAAACCCCTAGGATCAAACTTAAGAATTTCTAAGTTCTTGAATTCGGTTTCAATGCGCCGAACCAACCTATACTACTCGTAATGACACCTGATTTTGCAGGCAAGTCATGAATGACATAACAGAACTATTCCCAGTCTCCGAATTCCGTTCGGACCTTGATAACATAAAATCACGTTCCAAACCAAATTTCAAACATAAGGAAACTCTATTTCGCTATTTGGCGTCGAAACGCTCCCGGGTCATCCAAAACCCATTCCGGACATATGTACAAGTCCAAAATCATCATAAGAAGCTGCTGGAATCGTCGAAACTCGCTTCCGAGGTCGTTTACCCAAAATGTTGAACGAAGTCAAACTTGGCTTTAAAAGCCAACCTTAAGGAACCAAGTGTTCCTATACTATTCTAAACACTTCCAAATNCCCCCCCCCCCCTCCCTCGATGCTCTAGAAATCCAAAAGGAAAACAAGTGAAAGTCCTACAAAGGCAGAATGAAGTTGAAATGTTAGGTCCCGCGTGGCCGATCACCACAACAACAACTGGAAAGCCAAGGTCCCCGGATTTGGAAACGAAACCCAATCCCCAGCAAGCACGCAAGTAGGCGGTTGAGATCTCTGTCAACAGAGCTGAGATTAAACAGTTGAAATAATAAAGGCCGCGAAGCCAACTACCGTTTCAAACTAACAAATTGTTCTTTGTTGAAATAAAAAATAGGTGCAACTCAAAAGCAACCGTGCAAGAAGCAGGTGCAACCGAGGAAAAGGCGCAAGAGCTAGAAGCAGCTCTGCAGCAACAACTCCAAAAGGGAGGTTTTCTCCAAAATCCTTTCCCGCGTTCATTCAAGAAAAAGCAAAAAACGTGTTGAAAACATCTCAAATCTGAAGTGGTATAGGGTCTCCGGACCCTTGCTACATCTTTTCCGACATGGGTGCACACGCTCCCTAGGCGATGCCAATTAAGGGTATACATTCCCTGGTTGATGTTTTACTTTCCCAGTTAAGGGTATACATTCCCTAATTGATGTTTTCCTTTCCAATTAAGGGTATACATTCCCTAATTGATGTTTTCCTTTCCAATTAAGGGTATACATTCCCTAATTGATGTTTTAGTTTTCCAATTAAGAGTATACATTCCCTAATTGATGTTTTCCTTTCCAATTAAGGGTATACATTCCCTAATTGATGTTTTGCTTTTCCAATTAAGGGTATACATTTCCTAATTGATGCTTTCTTTTCCAATTAAGAGTATACATTCCCTAATTGATGTTTTCTTATCCAATTAAGGGTATACATTCCCTAATTTATGTTTTCTTATCCAATTAAGGGTATTCATTCCCTAATTGTTGCTTTCCTTACAATTTAAGGGTATACATTCCCTAATTGATTTCCTTTCCCGACATGGGTGCACACGCTCCCTAGTCGATGCCAATTAAGGGTATACATTCCCTAGTAGATGTTTTACTTTCCCAATTAAGGGTATACATCCCCTAATTGATGTTTCCTTTTCCAATTAAGGGTATACATTCCCTAATTGATGTTTCTCTTTTCCAATTAAGGGTATACATTCCCTAATTGATGTTTTCCTTTCCAATTAAGGGTATACATTCCCTAATTGATGTTTTGCTTTTCCAATTAAGGGTATACATTCCCTAATTGATGCTTTCTTTTCCAATTAAGGGTATACATTCCCTAATTGATGTTTTCTTATCCAATTAAGGGTATACATTCCCTAATTTATGTTTTCTTATCCAATTAAGGGTATTCATTCCCTAATAGTTGATTTCCTTACCAATTAAGGGTATACATTCCCTAATTGATTTCCTTTCCCGACATGGGTGCACACGCTCCCTAGTCGATGCCAATTAAGGGTATACCTTCCCTAGTTGATGTTTTACTTTCCCAATTAAGGGTATACATCCCCTAATTGATGTTTCCTTTTCCAATTAAGGGTATACATTCCCTAATTTATGTTTCCTTTGCCAATTAAGGGTATACATTCCCTAATTGATGTTCTGCTTCTCCAATTAAGGGTATACATTCCCTATTGAGGTTTTGCTTTTCCAATTAAGGGTATACATTCCCTAATTGATTTTCTTTTCCCTGACATGGGTGCACACGCTCCCTAGTCAATGCCAATTAAGGGTATACATTCCCTAATTGATGTTTCCTTTTCCAATTAAGGGTATACATTTCGTAATTGATGTTTCCTTTGCCGATTAAGGGTATAAATTCCCTAATTGATTTTCTTTTCCCGAAATGGGTGCACGGGCTCCCTAGGTTATGCCAATTAAGGGTATACATTCCCTAGTTGATGATTTCTTTTCCATCATATGATTATAACGCATTCTTTAAGATTTGTAAAAAAATATAAAATACTAACAAAAACATTTTAAACTTTTATTATTTGGCGTAATTAGGTTATTGATGATTATTTGCATAAGTTGATCATTTCACTAAGGAAATTATAAAATTGGTCATTTAAATAAGTATGGGTATTAAACTAATGGTTTATATTCACTCATTAGTAAATTATAATTAAGATAGAACCAATTAGTATGTTTTTAGAATTTTAGTTAGAATTAATTAAATTAGCTTATTAACTAAAATTGCTAAAAAGAGAAATCTGGGCCAAACTACCCAAGCCCAATTCTCCTTCTCCTAATACCCATTATACCCAGGCCATATCAAACCAACCAGTCCGACCCCCAAACACCCATCCAACGACCCCGTTTTGTCCCCTTGAGCCCCTAGCGGTTGGATCTCATTGATGCAACGGTCCTAAACTAAGAACCCCCTCACTATATAACTGTTTCACCTACCCCCACCCCCCTTCATTTTGACAAGTCTAACACCCCCTCTCTGTTAACCCGTCCCTCTCTTCTCTCTCTCAACCCACCGGACTCCGCCTGGAGCCACCGTCTTATCACCATCCTTCCGCCGCGCTCCGCTGGCCGGAAATCGCCTCCGACGGCGGAGCATCACCAAACGACTCCAAATTTTAACCAGAAAACCTACTCCTCCTCCTCAGCCACCTCCCACCATATATTTTACCAAAATCCCACCCAAAGATCTCCGATTTTAGATCCAAGAAACTGAAAACCCTAAAGCTCTACACCGGCTGATTTAGAGACAATCAACAGCTCAGACCTTCATGAGTCAATTGCTCTTGACTAGAGCAATTGATTCATGAGGGTTTGATTTATTTTCGAACCCTGCCGGAGTCCGGCCAAGGTCCGGCGACCTCCCATTTTCCGGCCAAACCCTTCAACGGGTATTCTTCCTCTTTCCTTACTATTTTACGTACTATTAAAACCATAATTCCATGTTAATCGCTTCTTTTAGGTAATTTCAGTTTTGTAATTCCTTTTTCTTCTTTCTTTCTTTCTGTTTTCTTCTTTTATTTCTGCCTCTAATTGTTTTTTACTGTTAAGATTAGATTCGTGTCCTTTCATTTGTTCATGTTATTGGCTTGTTTCTATTTGTGTATGCTTAGATTAGCCAAACCTGCTTAGATGATTGGAATAATGCAAATTAGGTCTTAAATAAGTTTGAACGAAAAAACATTTCATGTATCCCTGTGTTGATTACTCTTTTCCTATTTATATATATATATATATATATATATATATATATATATAGTTTTCTTCTCATGAAAACAGAATCCTGCGTGTTTGGTTTAGAGTTACTGTTCTAGTTTATTTTGTGTGATTTAGTTTTGTTTCAATTAATATGGTTATTATTCCATCTCAAGTTAACAGCCTGCCTTAGTCGTTCCAAAATTTTAGTAATATGAATCCCTTGTAATCATGTCCATGATCCCTCTCTATGTGTTTTTCCTAGTTCATTGATAGTTGTCCGGAATACTAATAGTCATGTGATTAGTAGTTTATTTGCCTAGTCATATGTTCGTTTGTAATTTGAAATATCAAAATAAAGATCCTTGGTCTTGAGTTTCTTATTACTGTTTGCCGTTAGTTTAGTTGCCAATAAG
Source organism: Nicotiana undulata (assembly GCA_005239495.1). Taxonomy (NCBI): domain Eukaryota; kingdom Viridiplantae; phylum Streptophyta; class Magnoliopsida; order Solanales; family Solanaceae; genus Nicotiana; species Nicotiana undulata. Next base: position 35,150 of record ML297181.1, on the reverse strand, counting down.
GTTCGTTATTCGCTTGATTATAGGCCTGATTGTGTGATTAGTTAGGATTAATTGCTAATGAGATAAAATCTCCTAATTAGGTCTAAGTAATTAAAAGTAGGTTATATGATCAATTAACCCAAGTCTAAGGAGTTTCAATCTAACTAATCTAAAGTAGTTAATCAATCTGAAATTAATTAATTAACCCTTGATAAAAAACAACAAAACTATGGCTACTAATTAAATAGTTACTATCTAGCCTAATTCCTAAAAATGATTCACCTAAGATCGAATAGGTTAAAAATCAGTGTAAGTTTGAAACTAATCAGTCAATTAAGATAATTAACTATAATTGCTAGATAAGCGCTTTTGAAATTATTTAAATGTGACGACCCATCCGGTCGTTTTGCGTATTACGACCCCGTTCCCTTAAATGAAACAATCCATAGCGGCTACTCGAGCTTTATGACTTGCGGGAGCGGGTGGTTCGGGATTTGGAAATAATTTGAGTTGTCTAGGAACACTTGGTTCCTTAAGGTTGGCCTATTTGGCCAAGTTTGACTTCGGTCAACATTTTGAGCAAACAACCTATGTTCCAGTATGATGATTTAAGGTTGGTCTATTTGTTCTGATAGCTCCACTAGCTCTGTATGATGATTTCTGACTTGGGCATATGTTCGGCTCGGGTTTCTGACGACCCGGGAGCATTTCGGCGCTCGAAATGGAAATCAAGATTTCCTTAAGTTTGGAATTTGGCTTGAAATGGGACTCTATGCTATCGAGGTCCGAACGGAATTCCGAGATCGGGAATAGTTCCGTATAGTCATTTATGACTTGTCTGCAAAATTCGAGGTCATTCCGAGTAGTATAGACCCGTTCGGCACAATGAAATGAATTCTAGAAATTTCAGGGGTTTTGGAGGGTGATTTTGAGTTTTAGCGATGTTATGAGTGTTCCGTAGGCTCGAGCTAGTCCGTATAATGATTTGGGACCTGTTGGTATGTTTGGACGGGGGCTCGGGTGGGCCCAAGTGCCCCTCGGACCCCGCACGAGACCAAAAACAAGCAAAAACCATTGCTGGTGCAGCTACTTCTGGTGTGACCGCACCTCCGGTCTCTCAGTCGCAGGTGCGAGTCCGCACCTGCGGTCCAGCCTTCGCAGGTGCGAACCCCATTGCTGGCGCGGCCCTTCTTCCACAGGAGCGGGACCGCTGATGCGGACTCCTTCTCCGCAGATTCGATGCCCAGGGTCCCAGGCCCTTTTCCGCAGTGGCGATGATATTCTCGCAGGTGCGAGACCGCACCGGCGGTCCCAAGGTTGCAGGTGCGGAAATCACTGTTGCCAGCCCCTTTAAATGTCCAAAATACGGGTTTTCTTCATTTTTACCCACCATCAAGCTCCATTAGAGAGCATCCAACTTTGAGCAACACCTCCCACGACCACCCACGGTAGAGGTAAGTAATTCTCATCCATTTTTCACTATTATGCATAAAATTCAACGGGCCTTATTCCTAAAGAATCAAAAATCATAAAATATGGATAGAAATTCTAGGGCTTTGAATAAATTGGTGAATTATTCATTTGAGGCTATGAATCCTTGTATAAATCACATAACTTCGATCCTTAGACTTCGGGTAGGTGATTCCTTCAAGAATTTTCGAAATCCAAATGTGTGGGCCCGGGGTCGAAATTCTGAAAATGGTCAAGAATGATTAAATTTAGGGTTTCTTGTTAATTCTTCTTCTTGGAACCTAAATTAATTCAATTATACCATGATTGGTTAGTTGCGAGCCGTCGAGGGTGAATTTCGGAGATTCGGGCGCATCCTTGATCCGAGGGGTGATATCGTCACGAGGTGAGTCTCCTTTCCAAACTTGTAAGGGGGAAATGTCCTCGTAGAATCCTTGTTTTCTATGTGTACATGTTGAGGGGGCCGCGTACGTACCAAGTGACGAGAGTTCGTACATGGCAACTATATTGCTATGTCGGGTAGCCGTAGGACCTACGAACATGCCATTCCGTGCCTTATTTTAACCATTGTATGTATTATAAATTGTGTTTATTGTTGAAATGACATGGGAGAGGTAAAAATATGATGATGTAAATCCTAATTGGCCATCAGTGCTATGATATTGACACAATCCTGTTGAGTTCACGGTCGCAGTCAGCACACGAGTCGCAGGCATGATGCGCGATCACGGGGAGCTTATTACTATCGAGTCAGCACACGAGTCGCAGGCATGATGCGCGATCGTGGGGAGCTTATTACTATCCAGTCAACACACGAGTCGCAGACATGATGCGTGATCCTTGGGAGCTTATTACTATCGAGTCAGCACACGAGCAGGCATGATGCGCGATCGTGGGGATCTTATTACTATCGAGTCAGCACACGAGTCGCAGGTATGATTCGCGATCGTGGGGAGCTTATGACCTCAGTCCTTATGACCTACCTTATGACTCCGGCCGGTTGTCTTGTCCATGTCGGTATATGTACACTTGAGTCTGGTTCACATGTGATAGTATTGGCAAGGTATTGTTGAATAAGAGGAATTGGTACTTTGTGCTCTTACTTGTGTTACATTATGTGTTCATATACTTGTTGCTACTGTTTCGCATGCCTTTTTCTTTAGCCTTATCTCATTCTATATTATGTTGCTGGACCTTAGTGAGTATCTAGTCGACCTCTCGTCACTACTTCTTCGAGTTTAGACGGGATACTCACTGGGTACATATTTATATATATGTACTGATGCTGCACTTTCTTTTCCTTTCTGTACTTGACTGTACAGGTCCGGAGGCTGGTACGTCTGATTATCAGGCCGGTGCTAGATATTGATAGCGTGGTCATACTTCACGGTGAGCTGCTTTCCCAGCGACTTCCTAGCAGCACCCTGGAGTTCTTTTGTTATATTCTCTGTCCATTTCATTCATACTGAGACTCTGTATATATTGTAGTCATTGTATATTCAGTAGTTGCCCATGACACTCGTGACACTAGTTCCTGTCACACACGCGTAGTGTATATATATTTTGGGTTTTGGGTTGTATAACTATATATATGTCTTATTTGGGCCTTGTATTTACTATGATTTTACCTTCACTCAAGGCTAGTATCATGTTAGTTGCTTTAAACTTGTAATTATTGACTTGTCCGGTCGAATGGGAAGGGTATCACTTAGTGAAGGTTATATCGGCTTGCCTGACCCCTCTGTTGGGCGCCATCGCGACTTGAATTAGGATTTGGGTCGTGACAACGTGGTATCAGAGCTTTAGGTTCACGTAGTCTCACGAATCACGGGCAAACCCAGTAGAGTCTTTCGGATCGGTACGGAGACTCCGTACTTATCTTCAGGAGGCTGTGGGGTGTTAAGAAACTCCTTTTGTTCATATCCTATCGTGCAATCAATGACGTACTCAAACTTGATCTTCTATTCTCTCACAAATGGTGAGGACGCGTGCTTCTCATGTACCTGATCCGGGAGAGGCCGCTACCCCCGCCACTCAAGGCCGTGGTGGAGGCAGGGTTAGGGCACCTGTCTGAGTTAGAGGACGAGGACGTCCCAGAGTTGTACGAGTTGCACCACCTGATGAGTTGCCTCCAATTGCTCCTGCTCCAGCAGACTTTATGACGGCGCCAGACTTCCAGGAGGTTATGGGCCGCATGTTGAGGTTTATGGACACTATGTCCCAAACAGGGGTACTTCCATCAGATCCTTCTACTTCTCAGGCAGGAAGGGGAGTTCAGACCCCTACCGTTCAGGCCACAGGACCGGCTGCATCACATCCTATTCCGTGTACACCGCCCGTGATTGGAGCTCAGCCTATAGTAGTACAGCCAGAGCCCAGGCCCATTGCAGAGGGCGACCAGCAGAAGTTACTAGACAGATGGATTAGACTTCGTCCTCCAGGCTTCGGGGAGAGCAGGGTGAGGATGCCCAAGATTTCATCGACAGGTGCAGGGACATACTGCACAATATGAGGATATTAGAGTCACACGGGGTAGATTTCACCACTTTACAGTTAGAGGGCAGAGCTCGCAGATGGTTACAGTCTTATGTGCTCAGTAGGCCAGCAGGTTCTCCACCAGTTACTTGGGAGCAGTTTACACAGCTATTTCTGGACAGATACCTTCCACCGTATGAGAGGGAGGAGCTTCGGGGTCTGTTTGAGAGGTTAGAGCAGGGACATATGTCCGTGACTGACTATGAGGTGAGGTTTTCAGAGTTATCCCGCCATGCCCTTATGATATTGCACACTGATGCTGAAAGAGTGCGACAGTTTGTGGCAGGCATACATCCAGGTATCAGGACATCTATGGCTAGAGAGCTAGAGATGGATACCCCATTACAGCTGGTAGTCGAGATAGCTCAACGGATCCAAGGTTACCGTACGAGGAGCAGTGAGCAGGGTCAGTCAGCTCAGCAGGGTCAGCAGGATAAGAGGGCCAGATTCATAGGTGACTTCAAGGGTGCTCCAGCTAGGGGCAGAGGTCAGTTTAGTAGGCCTTCATATTCAACACCTCCATTTCCTCCCAGGGGTGTCTTAGTGAGGCCTCAGTCCAGTGCCATGACAGAGCGCTCCTACCGTCCTCCAGCCATTCACAGTCCATCCAGTGGTTACTCCAGCCATCAGAGATCCTTCGGTTCCTATTTCAGTGTTGTGACAGATGATTCTCATAGCACTCCAGCCATTCGGGACTCTTACTCTTCAGGACAGCAGGGTATGTCACATCTGAGATGTTACGAGTGTAGGGACTTAGGTCATATGAAGAGGGATTGCCCCCGCTTTAGGGGCAAGACCGTTCAGCAGAGTCACCAGCCTATGGATCCCGCACCAGCAGTCCGACCACCTAGGGGTGGAGGTCAGATTGGCAGGGGCCGTCCTAGAGGGGGAGGCCAGTCAGGAGGGGGTCATTCGGCTCCAGCTCTTCTTGGGGGAGCTCAGTCATCAGGTGCTACAACCAGGTTCTATGCTATTCCGGCCAGAGCGGACGCAGTGGCCTCAGACATTGTGATTATAGGTATTATTTCAGTCTGTGGTAGAGAGGCTTCAGTACTATTTGATCCAGGGTCTACATATTTATATATCTCAGCATTATTTGCCTATTCTCTTGATGTTGCTTGTGAGTCCTTGAGTTCTCCTTTGTATGTGTCCACTCCTGTGGGCGATTCTATAGTGGTAGACCGGGTCTACCGAGCTTGTATGATTGCTTTTTTTGGGCTTGAGACTAGAGCCGACCTGTTATTGCTTGATATGGTTGATTTCGAGGTTATTTTGGGCATGGATTGGCTATCTCCTTATCATGCTTTGTTGGATTGCCATGCCAAGACAGTTACGTTAGCCATGCCTGAGTCGTCGAGATAAAAGTGGAGGGGTTCTTCAGTTAGTGCATTCAGCAGGGTCATTTCTTTTATGAAGGCTCGGCACATGGTCGAGAAAGGGTGTTTGTCTTACCTTGCTTATGCGCGGGACACCACCGCCGAGTCTCCTACCACTGATTATGTACCGGTTGTTCGGGAGTTTCCAGATGTGTTTCCTGCAGATCTTCCAGGCATGCCTCCAGATCGAGATATTGACTTCTGTATTGATTTGGCTCCATATACTAAGCCTATTTCCATTCCTCCGTATCGTATGATTCCTAAGGAGCTAAAAGAGTTGAAGGAGCAGCTTGAGGAGTTATTGGCCAAGGGATTCATCAGGCCAAGTGTGTCGTCGTGGGGTGCTCCAGTCTTATTTGTGAAGAAGAAGGATGGGTCCATGCGGATGTGCATTGATTACCGCCAGTTGAATAAAGTGACCATAAAGAATAAGTATCCTCTTCCGCGCATTGATGATTTGTTTGATCAGCCACAGGGTGCTCGTGTGTTCTCTAAGATTGATCTGAGGTCAGGTTATCACCAGCTGAAGATTCAGGCTTTTGATGTTCCAAAGACTGCTTTTCGCACCAGATATGGCCATTATGAGTTTCTAGTGATGTCCTTTGGCTTGACTAATGCCCTAGCAGCATTTATGGACTTGATGAATAAGGTATTCAGGCCGTATATCGACTCCTTCATTATTGTTTTCATTGATGATATATTGATCTACTCACGGAGCTTGGTTGAGCACGAGCAGCATTTGAGAGTTGTGCTTTAGACCTTGCGAGAGCAGAAGCTATATGCTAAGTTCTCCAAGTGCGAGTTTTGACTGGAGTCCGTGGCATTTCTGGGGCATGTGGTTTCAGGAGAGGGTATCAAGGTTGATCCTCGGAAGATAGAGGCAGTTCAGAGTTGGTCGCGTCCTACCTCAGCTTCAGAGATAAGGAGCTCTCTGGGTTTAGTAGGCTATTACCGTCGGTTCGTGGAGGGGTTTTCTTCGATTGCAGCCCCATTGACCAGATTGACTCAGAAGAATGCCCCATTTCGATGGTTAGACGATTGTAAGGCGAGCTTTCAGAAACTCAAGGAAGCATTGACTTCAGCGCCAGTTCCATCATTACCTTTTGAGTCAGGGATATATATTGTATATTCGACTCTTTACGCGTCGGATTGGGGTGTGTGCTGATGCAAGATGGCAGGGTTATTGCTTATGCTTCAAGACAGCTGAAGGTTAATGAGAAGAATTATCCTATACACGACTTGGAGTTGGCAGTGATTGTTCATGCGTTAAAGGTATGGCGGCACTACTTATATGGCGTGTCTTGTGAGGTCTACACTGACCATCGCAGTTTGCAGCATTTATTTAAGTAGAAGGATCTTAATTTGAGGCAGCGAAGATGGCTTGAGTTGTTAAAAGACTATGATCTTACTATTTTGTACCACCCGGGCAAGGCGAATGTAGTGGCAAACGCTTTGAGCAGGAGAGCAGCGAGTATAGGCAGTTTAGCTTACATTGCAGCGGAAGAGAGACCTCTAGCCTTGGACATTCAGTCCTTGTCCAATCGCCTGGTGAGATTGGATCTTTCTGATCCTCGTCGTATTCTAGCTCATGTGGTTTCTCAGTCTTCGTTATTGGGAGAGATCAAGGCTCGACAGTTTGATGACCCATGTTTGGCACAGCTTCGAGATACTGTGGTCTAGGGTAGGTCCAAGGATGTTACCCTAGGCGAGGATGGGGTTCTGAGACTTGAGGGCCGATTGTGTGTTCCAGATATTGATGGCCTGAGGGAGAGGATTCTAGCAGAGGCGCACAGTTCGAGGTATTCTATTCAACCAGGGGCGACGAAGATGTACCGTGATATGAGGCAGCATTACTGGTGGAGGCGGATGAAGAAGGATATTGTGCAGTATGTAGCCAGGTGTCTTAACTGTCAGCAGGTCAAGTATGAGCACCAGAGGCCAGGAGGCTTGTTCCAGCAAATACCCATTCCTGAGTGGAAATGGGAGCGCATCACCATGGGCTTCGTGGTTGGGTTGCCTCTGACATAGCGGAAGGTTGACGCGGTTTGGGTCATTGTGGATAGGCTGACCAAATCAGCGCATTTCATTCATGTGGCTACTACTTATACTTCAGAGAGGCTGGCTCAGATTTTCATGAGAGAGATTGTATGATTGCATGGTGTGCCGGTGTCTATCATCTCAGATCGAGGTCCTTAGTTCACCTCGCACTTCTGGAGAGCTTTGCACAGTGAGATGGGCACTCAGATAGACCGCAGTTCACAATTTCATCCTCAGACTGATGACTAGTCAGAGCGTACGATTCAAATATTAGAGGATATGCTCAGGGGCTGTGTGATTGATTTTGGAGGTCAGTGGGACCAATTCTTGCCTTTGGCGGAGTTTGCGTACAATAATAGCTATAAATCCAGCATAGAGATGGCTCCATTTGAGGCTCTAGATGGTCGGTGATGTCGTTCTCTCATTGGGTGGTTTGAGCCTGGCGAGGCCAAGTTATATAACACAGATCTGGTGAGAGATGCCTTGGAGAGAGTGAAGGTGATTCAAGAGAGGCTTCGCACAGCTCAGTCTAGGCAGAAGAGCTACGCGGATCAGCGGGCGCGTGATATAGCATTAATGGAGGGAGACAAGGTTCTGCTGAAGGTTTCGCCGATGAAGGGCGTCATGTGATTCGGGAAGAAAGGCAAGCTAAGCCCAAGGTTTATTGGTCCTTTCGAGGTGTTGAAGCGGGTCGGAGAGGTTGCTTATGAGCTTGCTTTACCTCCAGCCTTATCAGGTGTTCATCCAGTTTTCCACGTATCCATGCTTCGGAGGTATCACGCCGACTTCTCTCACGTGATTGATTATAACACTATACAGTTTGACGAGTAGTTGAGTTACGAGGAGGAGCCAGTGGCCATTATTAATAGACATGACCGCCAGTTGAGGTCCAAGACAGTTTCTGCGGTTAAGGTTTAGTGGAGGGGCCAGCTAGCCAATGAGGAAACTTGGGAGTCCCAGGAGGACATGCGGAGCAGATATCCGCAGCTTTTCAGCACTCAAGGTACAATTCTAGACCCGTTCAAGGACGAACGTTTATTTAAGAGGGGGAGAATGTGACTACCCAGCCGGTCGTTTTGCGTATTACGACCCTGTTCCCTTAAATGAAACCTTCCATAGCGGCTACTCGAGCTTTATGACTTGCCGGAGTGGGTGGTTCGGGATTTGGAAATGATTTGAGTTGTTTAGGAACACTTGGTTCCTTAAGTTGGCCTTTTTGGCCAAGTTTGACTTCGGTCAACATTTTGAGCAAACGACCTTGGAATCGAGTTCTGATAGCTCCAGTAGCTCCGTATGATAATTTTGAACTTAAGCGTATATTCGGCTCAGGTTTCTAACGACCCGGGAGCATTTTGGCGCCCGAAATGGAAATAAGGATTTCCTTAAGTTTGGAATTTGGCTTGAAATGGGACTTTATGTTATCGAGGTCCGAACAGAATTCCGGGATCGGGAATAGTTCCATATAGTCATTTATGACTTGTCTGCAAAATTTGAGGTCATTCCGAGTAGTATAGACCTGTTCGGCGCAATGAAATGAATTCTAGAAATTTCAAAGTTATTAAGTTATGATTTTGGGGGTTTTGGACGGTCATTTTGAGTTTTAGCGATGTTATGAGTGTTTTGTAGGCTTGATCTTGTCCGTATAATGATTTGGGACTTGTTGGTATGTTTTGACGGGAGCTCGAGTGGGCCCAGGTGCCTCCCGAACCCCGCACGAGGCCAAAAACCAGCCAAACCCATTGCTGGTGCAGCTACTTCTGGTGTGACCGCACCTGCGGTCAAGCCTTCGCAGGTGCGACCCCCATCACTGGCGCGACCCTTCTTCCACAGGAGAGGGCCGCTGGTGCGTAGTCCTTCTCTGCAGGTGCGATGCCCAGGGTCCCAGGCCCTATTCCGCAGGGGCGATGATATTCTAGCAGGTGCGAGACCGCATCTAAGGTCCCAAGGTCGCAGGTGTGGAAATCACTGTTGTCAACCCCTTTAAATGTCCAAAAATATGGGGTTTCTTCATTTTTACCCTCCATCAACCTTCATTAGAGAGCATCCAAGTTTGAGCAACACCTCCCACGACCACCCACTGTAGAGGTAAGTAATTCTCTTTCATTTTTCACTATTATGCATAGAATTCAACGGACCTTATTCCTAAAGAATCAAAAATCATAAAATTTGGATAGAAATTCTAGGGCTTTGAATAAATTGGTGAATTATTCATTTGAGGCTATGAATCCTTGTATAAATCACATAACTTAATTCCTTAGACTTCGGGTAGGTGATTCCTTCAAGAATTTTCGAAATCCCAACGTGTGGGCCCAGGGTCAAAATTTTGAAAATGGTCAAGAATGCTTAAATTTAGGGTTTCTTGTTAATTCTTCTTCTTGGAATCTAAATTAATTCAATTATACCATGATTGGTTAGTTAAGAGCCGTCGAGGGTGAATTTCGGAGATTCGGGCGCATCCTTGATCCGAGGGGTGATATCGTCATAATGTGAGTCTCCTTTCCAAACTTGTAAGGGGGAAATGTCCCCGTAGGTTCCTTGTTTTCTATGTGTACATGTTGAGGTGGCCGCATATGTACCAAGTGACGAGAGTCCGTACGTAGCGACTATATTGCTATGTCGGGTTGCCGTAGGACCCACGAGCATGCCATTTCGTGCCTTATTTGAACCATTGTATGTATTATAAATTGTGTTTATTGTTGAAATGACATGGGAGAGGTAATAATATGATGATGTAAATCCTAATTGGCCATCAGTGATATGATATTGACACAATCCTGTTGAGTTCACGGTCGAGTCGGTACCTGTAGGTACCTATATATGAATATTATTACTATCGAGTCAGCACACGAGTCGTAGGCATGATGCGCGGTCGTGGGGAGCTTATTACTATCGAGTCAGCACACGAGTCGCAGGCACGATGTGCGGGGAGCTTATTACTATCGAGTCAGCACACGAGTCGCAGGCATGATGCGCGATCGTGGCGAGCTTATTACTATCGAGTCAGCACAACAGTTGCAGGCATGATGCGTGATCGTGGGGAGCTTATTACTATCGAGTCAGCACACGAGTCGCAGGTATGATTAACGATCGTTGGGAGCTTATGACCTCAGTCCTTATGACTCCGGCCGGTTGTCTTGTCCGTGTCGGTATATGTACACTTGATTCTGGTTCACATGTGACAGTATTGGCAAGGTATTGTTGAATAAGAGGAATTGGTACTTGGTGCTCTTACTTGTGTTACATTATGTGTTCATATACTTTTTTTTTAAGCAAATTAGTTTTATTAATAATAAAATGAAAAAAAAGAGCCACATAGGAATAAGCTTTTTCTTTAGCCTTATCTCATTCTATATTATGTTGCTGGACCTTAGTGAGTATCTAGTCGACCTCTCGTCACTACTTCTTCGAGTTTTGACGGGATACTCACTGGGTGCATATTTATATATGTACTCATGCTGCACTTTCTTTTCCTTTCTGTACTTGACTGTACATGTCCGGAGGCTGGTACGTCTGATTATCAGGTCGGTGCTAGATATTGATAGCGTGGTCATACTTCACGGTGAACTACTTTCTCGGCGACTTCCTAGCAGCACCCTGGAGTGCTTTTGTTATATTCTCTGTCAATTTCATTCAGACTGAGACTCTGTATATATTGTAGTCATTGTATATTCAGTAGTTGCCCATGACACTCGTGACACTAGTTCCTGGCACACACGCGTAGTGTATACATATTTTGGGTTTTGGGTTGTATAACTATGTATATGTCTTATTTAGGCCTTGTATTTACTATGATTTTACCTTCACTCAAGGCTAGTATCATGTTAGTTGTTTTAAACTGGTAATTATTGACTTGTTCGGTCGAATGGGAAGGGTATCACTTAGTGAAGGTTATATCGGCTTGCCTGACCCCGTTGTTGGGTGCCATTGCGACTTGAATTAAGATTTGGGTCATGACATTAAACTAATTAGTTTAATTAATTACTCTTTTTTTAATTAATTCAAAGGATTAGTCGATTCAAGTAAATTAGTTAGGCAATAAAGAATTAGTCACACTTAATTAGTAGACCTAACCAAAGGTAAAATAATTAAGCTAACAACCTAGTTGACCTAAGTCTTAGATAACTAGTTAAGACCAATTAACTAAGTTTAAAAAACAAATAATTCACCTAGGTTTAATATTTCTGATTTTAGTAATTGACTTAGACTAAATCAGTTAACTTCATTTAAGGAGTTAAATTTATTGACCTACTTTAATTAACTAACTTAAACATAGGTAATTAGAATGAAACTAACTCTAGGCATTTAATCAATTAACCTTTCATTAGTTAATTTAAGCATAGTTAAATATAACTAGTAGTGAACAATAGTAAGCTAACTAGAGTTAATTAACTAAACTAAACCCAAGTAAGTAACCCTGATTACCCAATGGTAAATATAGGGACTTCAAAGGGTACATAAGGTAATGTATATTAGGAAATCAGATTTATAAGGGTAAAAAGGTCTTTTATAAGGGAAGAATGTTCTAGAATAGGGGGCAGCTGTCCCAAAAGATAAGGTTGACAGCTGCCCTATATACTATTTGGTACTATTTTCAGCTAGATAAGGAATATTCCCAAAGGGTATCCCATTCAAAAATATCCTATAAATAGATCCCTTCCCCTTAGTCTGAAAGAAGACTTTGGACACTCTAAAAAATACTATCTTCTAGCTGCTGAAAAAGGGCAGCAATACTTTCTATTCGGAAAAAAAAAGTTTCAAAAAAGAAAAGCATTATTAGAAAGGAAAATCCGACTTCTCTCTAAAAACAAGTTTACAAATAGATGAATTAGTTCTCAGTTTCTTTTTCCCTTATGTTTTGAAGTCTGATTGCTGGGATTCCTAAGCACCTCTATTCAAGATTTCTTTTTGGTTGCTGAGTACTGGTTTTTTCCTCTGGTTTTCTACTTGTTGTTGCTAAAATTCTCTTCTCTTGTTGATTACTGTCTACACTTGACCTTTATTTGGTCAAGTTTTTCTACCATTTTATTTTTAAAGAAGGTATGTATCCATTCATCTGTTCTTAATAAAATGTTGGACTGAAATTTTCATCTTCTGTTCATTATAAGCTGGCTGTTTTGATATCTGAAGCTCTTTTCTTCTGTTCAATATAATGTGACAATATGAGTGTTGTAGTGAATGTATGAGTGTGATAAATGTAGTCTTGTTGTTGGTATTTCTTTGTTGTATATTTTGTTTATTTCAGATTATAGGTATATAAATGTAGTTGATACTTGTAACTGTACCTCCTAAAAACAAAAGCTGCACTATGGTGTAGAATCTGACCTTCTCTATGGTCAGGTCCTCTCTATAAGTGTGCAGGAAAAAAAAATGCTTTGAATTGAGTCTCTTTGGTCAATAAGGAAATTCAACAAAGATTAGTATTAGCACTAGGGTAGATGAATTTGACCTTCCAATGGTCAAATTCACCCCATAATAGTGCGCAAAACAGTAGTATAGATGGCTGAAATTCACCCTTTAAAGGGTATAAAGCATGTGGTTAAAGAAGGCATAGAGTTGAGGAGTCATAACTCTTGAATAGTCTGGTTCATCCTCTAAAATGCCTAAAAAATCAAAATCACAAAACAAGTGCGAATCAAATGTTACCAAAAAATGACTGTTAGGGAGTTGAATCTGACCCTTCTCATGGTCATATTCACCCTATAATAATGCATAAACAGTTATCGAGTAGTTATATTATCATTACAAAAGGTATTAAGACAGGAATCTAGACCCATAAATGGTCAGATTCATATCTTAAGAAATGCCTAAGAATAGTCCAGTCATTTTATGAATTTAGGCCATAATTTGTTGAATGATTAAAGGTTTGATGGGTTTGCATCCTTGGAGCTGAATCTGACCTCTTTATGGTCATGTTCATTCCAAGAAGAATACATAGAAGCAGGTTCCGTCCTTTAAAACTGACACTGTCTCATGATTAGGACTAAACCTGACCCAATAATGGTCATGTTTGCCTTACAACATGCCTAGGACGTGTTTGTTAAAGTTACTCGTTTTTTTATTAAGAAAAATAGACGCAAGAAAATACAGAAGGTTGTTGGCTCGCACTGGAGTAGCAGATTTTCTTCACCATTTTTATGTGTCTATCGTTTATTAGGAAAACGTATAGCAAAAGATGAAAATGTAATAGAGTAAATTATGTATTTTGTAATTATGGACTGTTGGACACTCTAAATTAATATTTCAGTTTTATGTTTACTCCCTTTTTGAAATCCCCATTAGAATGAGGTCAACTTGATGAAACATCCCATTTGGGCTTTAATCAAGTTTAGCTCCCTAGGCTATTGGGCCATAAGGGAGTAGGTAGGCCTAAAAATTAAAGTTATTTGTTCTAAGAAGTAGCTTAATGACAGTAGATAATTAGACCGAAAGCATGAATTTGTACTCGCATTGTCCATTACAAAGTCTCTTCATAATATTTGCCGAATTTCTAGAATCAGTTATTTTAACAAAAAAGAAACAGTAACTCGAAACATTTTTAATTCATCTCACATTTTGTCGCATGTTTGAAGTAGATAAAACTTAATACGTGTGAATCTTGATTTCAAAAGCGATGTATTTAGTCTACTGGAAATTGGTAAAAATCGTTAAGTTAGCAAATTAAAAATTAGTAGAAATTGTTTGTACCAAGCTCTCTTTAAGTTATAAAATTCTGTTTTAAAGTTTACCAAATATGAACAAGATCAATGATCAAAAAATGGTCTTGCATGTCTGTATAGGCTTGTGCAAACATATGTCCATGAATGATGTGTATTGTGTTAGCATATTCCTACTTTTGCCAAACTATAATATGGATTGTTTTAAGCCTTTGGGTGAAACTCTATTTGCTAACCTATCATGAAGTAGTTAAATTAACCAAAAGCTTCATCCTTATTGCAAAAATTAGTCACAATTAGTATTGGCCAAAGAGTTAAATAAAAAATGGGCTAAAATATGGCCATAGCCCAAAAATCTTGTCCATTAGGTTAGTAAGCTCGATTTTAGACAATCTTCACATACCTTCTAGATAGGATCGTGCCTTTTAGATTGAAATTTTATAAAGAGTTGAACATTATTCCAAAACTACCATAACCTACACTCGGGAGTGGAAACTCATGCCCCCGACCCTCAACTACATACAAATAAAACGCATGTAGCAACCACGGGTGCATTTCATGTGAAGTGTTTGCCATGTGCTCAAAAACAACAAGTGCACGTCATCGTGACTTGTTTAAGATTAATTCACAATCGTCCTAATTGATCTTAAAACTAAAACACTCTGTCAAAAGTAGAAAACGTAAGGAATAATCGAATATCGCCTCAAATAGGCATTATAAAACCGTCAATAGTCTTGACTACGTAATCTACACTCGGGTACGACAACTCATGTCCCCGACTCCAACTTCAAACTATAATAAAATCACGTGCTGTAATTACGGGTGTATTTCATGTGGCGGAATTGTAACATGTACAAAAGCATGACAAGTGCACGTCCTCATGACTTGTTTTCAAGATAAATTCATACTTATCTAAAGCGGCTAAATTTCAAAGAGTTTTTAAATATACAATAGGCTAGAACACGTAAATAATCGGATAATTTAGGCCAAATAATAGTTAAGCGACCGTGCTAGAACCACGGAACTCGGGAATTCCTAACACCTTCTCCCAGGTTAACAGAATTCCTTACTCGGATTTTTGGTCGCAGACAACTTAAAACAGAGTCAAACTTCCTCGGTTTGGGATTTTCAAAACAAAATGGTGTCCCGGAACATCGTTAAAAATCCGGGTGGCGACTCTGAAATAATAGATAAATCCCAAATTTGAATAATGTCACTTTAATTGGAAAAACTCCCTTATTACACTTCATCAATACAGGGGTGGTGAAAAAGGAGGTGTGACAATGAGATGGTTGGCTAGCCTAGTTCCACGATAGGCGCCATCACGATCTGTTAGGATTTGAGGTCATAACAAGTTGTATCAGGGCTCTAGGTTACATAGGACTCAATGGTCATGAGCAGGTTTAGTAGAGTCTTGCGGATCGGTTCAGAGACGTCTGTACTTATCTTCGAGAGGCTACAGAACGCTTTGGAAAAATCTCATTTTCTTGAACTCTTTCGTGTCATTCTATTGGTTCTTGAACTAAACTACTGTTGTTTCATTCTCTCACAGATGGTGAGGACATGCGCTACTAATCAGGGTGACCAGACACCAGCCAGACCCACAAGGGGTCGAGGCCGTGGTGGAGTTACGAGACCAGCCCGTGCAGCAGTCGGGACAGTACCAGAGGATCCCCCGACTATTAAGGATCAGGTTCCCGCCGAGGGTGCTCTAGTGGAACAGTCTCAGGCACCGGCAGTGCCTATTGTTATTCTGGGTCTTCGGGAGACCCTGGTTCAGACATTGGCGGTATGTACCGGTTTGGATCAGGTCGTTGCTATGTCTACTACTGCCACTGCAGCTCAGGCCGGGGGAGGCATTCAGACTTCAGCTGCCCCGACACCTGAGCAGGCTGTACAGGGTATTCAGGCACTGGGGGTAGTCACAGCCCAGCCGGTTGCCCCAGTTCAAGACTATGTAGTCCCAGCTATGCCCGAGGATGAGCAGCGTAGGCTGGAGAGGTTTAGTAGACTTCAGCCTCGGACTTTCAGCGGCACAGAGGGTGAGGATGCCCAAAGTGTTTTGGATAACTGCCAGAGGATACTACGTATTGCGGGTATTTTGGAGACCAGTGGGGTCTCATTTGCTACATTTCAGCTTGCGGGTGCTGCTTTCACTTGGTGGCAGGCATTCGAGAGGCGTAGGCCAGTTGGTTCAGTACCTCTCACCTGGAAGCAGTTCTCCATGATCGTTTTTGAGAAGTATGTTCCTCAGCCTCATAGAGAGGAGTAGCACAGGCAGTTTAAGCAGCTGCACCAGGGAGAGTTGTCAGTTACTCAGTACGAGATGCGGTATTCTTAGTTGGCTCGACATGTGTGATGACCCAAAAAGGGGTCATCTTATGTGCATCTAATTTGGACTGTGTTTTGAGGCCCGAGAGCCTCCATTTAATCTCACCTCGATGTGCGTGCAGAGCCCGGGCGCGTAGCCGGGAAGCCTTTATATGAAAAACTTGATTAAGAGTTAAATTTGTGATAATTAATTGAATAAAGTTGACTTTGGTCAACATTTTTGGTAAACGGGCCCGGATCCATGATCCGACGATTCCGGAAGGTCCGTAGGAAAAAATGTGACTTGGCGTATGCCCGGAATCGAATTCCGAGGACCCAAGTCCGAGATATGAATTTTTAAAGAAAATTATTTTATGAAAATATTAAAGGCTTATGAAAAATAAACTTTGATGTGAAACCCGTGCTGCCGGGCCCGTATTATGATTTTGGAGCCCGGAGCAGGTTCAATATGTGTTATTCAAGCTATCTGTGAAATTTGGTAAGAAACGGACTTGATTTGATTGGTTTCGGATCAAAATGAGGAAGATTGGAGTTAATGACGTTTTGAGGTTTTTAAAGAATTTGAAATTTGGCTTGAAAGGTGATTTTATGTTCCTTAGGTACGATTGAAATTCCGAGACCGGGAATAGTTCCGTTGTGTCATTTATAACTTGTCTGCAAATTTTGAAGTCATTCTGAGTAGTTTAGGCTGGTTCAGCGCGTTGAAGTGAATTCTCGAATTTCAAAGTTCTTAAGTTTAATTAATTTGGTTTTGGGGTTTTATTTCGAGTTCCGTTGTTGTTTTCATGTTCCGAGAGTCCGAGCGAGTCCGTATCACGAATACAGACTTGCCGCTGCTTTTGGACGGGGTCCCGAGGGGCTCGAGTGTGATTTGGACCCCCTGGAGCTAAATTAGAAAACCTAAAAATCTGTTGTCTGGTTTCCTTCTCTGCGATCGCAGAAGATGGGTTCGATCGAGGAGAAAGATTTTGCTCTATGCGATCACAACTTCCCCTTTGCGATCGCAGAGGTCTGGGTTCCACACCTTTGCGATCGCAGCCCGTTTCTTTCGATCGCATTGAGTAGCGTCTGGGCCAGGTGAGTTTGTTCTACGCGATCGCAGGACCCCTGCCGCGATCGCAGAGGTCTTGCCAATTGTTCTTCGCGATCGCAGAACCTATGTCGCGATCGCACAGGTCTGGCCAGTTGGCCTTCACGATCGCAGGCCCCTTGTCGCGATCGCAGTTAAGGAATCCCTGGGCAGTTTTATAAAAATATGGGACTTAGCCTTGTTCCTCCATTTTCATGTTCCTCTTCAAGATTTTAGAGAGCTTTTCAAGGGACCTTCCACCACTGTTATTGAGGTAAGTAAATTCCATAGTTTTACTAGTTACAAACACTAATTCCTAGTTAAAGTCACTACTAAATTATCTAAAATCATAGAATTAGGTAGTAATTATAAGGTTCTTGAGGATTTTGTAATTTTCCATTCTAGGCGATGAAATCAAGTAGAAATCACACCTTAATGATCCTTAGGCTATAGGTGAGTGATCCCTTCGAGAATTTTCGGAATTTGACCATGTGAGGCCGGGGTTGGGAATTGGGAATTTTCAAGATTAGCGATTTTATTGAATAACTAAGATAAGTTATTACATTGTACATGCATTGATGTTATTGTATACGTTTTGACTAGTTGCGAGTCCTCGGGTATAGAATTCGGAGTTTCGGGCGCAATTGTGGTCTGAGGGGTAGATTCGACACGAGGTGAGTCTCCTTTCTAACCTTGTAAGAGGGAATCGTCCCCATAGGTGATGTATATGCTATGTGTAATTTGTTTGGGGGCTACGTACGCGCCAAGTGACGTGAGTTTGTACGTAGCGGCTATTATTGTTATGTCCGGGTAGTTAGGCCCACATCATGCCTTGTATGTTTTCTTGCAATGCCTTAGATATGTTTCTTTCTTTTCGTTGAAATGCTCTTATGATTTATTGTAATGCTATATTTACTATGAAATTATGTTTTTGCATCATGTTGTTCTTCTGAGGTCCATTGAAATGAAATTGTGAAATATAAGGGAGCGGGTCGTACGCCACGGCGGATTTGAAATGAAATTGTGAAATATAAGGGAGCGGGACGTACGCCACGACGGATTTTAAATGAAATTGTGAAATATAAGGGAGCAGGTCGTACGCCACGGCGGATTTGAAATGAAATTGTGAAATATAAGGGAGCGGGTCGTACGCCACGGCGGAAATGAAATGAAATTATGAAATATATGGGAGCGGGTTGTATGCCACGGCGGAAATGAAATGAAATTATGAAATATATGGGATTGGGCCGTACGCCCCGGCGAGGGTAGAAAAGTACCTTATGGGAGCGTGTCGTACGCCACGACGGATCTAAGAATTTGTTATTATTGTTTTCATTCGGTGGTCTTACTTTTGAAAGTGCTTTATTGTTTAAGTTCAGTAACTATTTGATTTTTTCTATTCTTAGTACGTGTACTTGTTGCTTATTTTCCCTGGCATGCCTACCATATTTCATCGTATTTTATCATATGTTATTACTGCTGGACCCTAGTGAGTATCGAGTCGACCTCTCATCACTACTTCTTCGAGTTTAGGCGGGATACTCACTGGGTACATATTTATTTAATATGTACTCATGCTGCACTTTCTTTTCTTTTTTGTACTTCACTGTACAGGTCCGGAGGCTGGCATGTCTGAATATCAGGCCGGTGCTAGATATTGATAGCGTGGTCATACTTCTCGGTGAGCTGCTTTCTCAGCGACTTCCTAGCAGCACCCTGGAGCTCTTTTGTTATATTTCTCCGCCCACTTCATTCAGACGGAGACTTTGTATATATTGTAGTCATTGTATATTTAGTAGTTGCCCATGACACTCGTGACACTAGTTCCTGGCACACACGCGTAGTGTATATTCATATTTTGGCGTTTTGGGATGTATATCTATGTGTGCATTTTATTTCGGCTTGTATCTGCTAGGATTTCACTTCCGCTCAAGGCTAGTATCATGTTTGTCGTTATAAATTGGGAATCTTTGACTGTTTAACTAGACGGGAAAGGTATCACTTGGTGTAATTATTGTTGGCTTGCCTAACCCCGTCGTTGGGCGCCATCACGACTCGGATTGGGATTCTGGGTCATGACAACGTGGTATCAGAGCACTAGGTTCACGTAAGTCTCACGAGTCATGGGCAAGCCCAGTAGAGTCTTGCGGATCGGTACGGAGACGTCATTCAGGAGGCTATAGGGTGTTAGGAAACTTCCCTTTATTCATATCATATCGTGCAATCTATGATGTACTCAAACTTATTCTTCTATTCTCTCACAGATGGTGAGGACACATGCATCCAATGTTCCTGGTCCGGTAGAGGCCGCTGCCCGGCTGCCCAAGGTCTGGGTAGAGGCAGGGGTAGAGCACCTGCTCGAGGCAGGGGACGAGGAACCAGAGGACCCTATTAAAGAGGAGCAGGATGAGGTGCCTCCAGTAGCACCTGCTCCAGTGGATTTCATGACGGGGCCAGGCTTCCAGGAGGTCATGGGCCGTATGCTGAGATTCATGGACACTATGTCTCAGGCTAGTTTATTTCCAGCCGACCCTGCCACTTCTCAGGCGGGAGGGGGAGTCCATAGCCCTATCGCTCAGACCATAGGTCAGGCAACAACAACACGTCATACCCCGGGCACACTGCCCGTGGGAGGGGTTCAGCTCGTAGTAGCAGCCCCAGAGCCCAGGCCAGTTGCAGAGGGTGACCAGCAGAAGATGTTGGATATATGGACCCGACTTCGCCCTCCAGTCTTTGGGGGTGAGTGGGGAGAGGATGCTCACGATTTTATTGATAGGTGCAGGGACAGACTGCACAACATTAGGATTTTGGAGTCCCATGGAGTGGATTTCACCACATTTCAGTTAGAGGGCAGAGCTCGCAGGTGGTGGCAGTCATATATTCTCAGCAGGCCAGCAGATTCTCCTCCTATCACTTGGGACTAGTTCGCTCAGTTATTTCTAGACAGATACATTCCACCTTCTAAGAGGGAGGAACTACGGGGTCAGTTTGAGCGACTAGAGCAGGGGCAGATGTCAGTGACTGATTATGAGGCTAGATTTTTAGAGTTTTCTCGCCATTCCCTTATGATATTGCCTACTGATGCCGAGAGGGTGCGGCATTTTTTGGCAGGCTTGCATCCAGGTATTAGGGCCTCTATGGCCAGACAGCTAGAGATGGGTACCCCATATCAGCTTGTAGTCGAGATAGCTCGACGGATTGAGGGTTACCGTATTAGGAGCAGGGAGCAGGGTCAACCAGGTCAGCAGGACAAGAGGGCCAGGTTCACAGGTGACTTTAGGGGTGCTCCAGCTAGGGGTAGAGGTCAGTTTGGAGGCGACCAGTTCAGTAGGCCTTCATATTCATCACCTCCACTACCTCCTAGGAGTATTGCAGCGAGGCCTCAGCTCGGCGCTATGACAGAGCGTTCTTATCGTCCCCCAGCCACCTAGGGTGCACCCCGCAGCTATTCCAAACATCGGAGTTCCGAGAGTTGAGTAGAGAGAGTCTATAGAGCATGTTCCTAACAGAGTGATTTCTTATTTGAAGGCTCAGCATATGGTTGAGAAAGGGTGTGAATCTTATCTTGCTTTTGGGAGAGATGTTAGTAGTGAGACTCCTTCTATTGATTTTGTTCTTGTGATCCGTGATTTTCTGGACGTATTTCCGGCAGACCTGCCATGCATGCCACCTGACAGGAATATTGATTTTGGTATTGACCTGGTTCCAGACACCCAGCCTATCTCTATTCCACCTTACCGCATGGCTCCAGTGGAGTTGAAAGAATTGAAAGATCAGCTTCAGGAACTTCTAGATAAGGGGTTCATTCGGCCTAGTGTGTCACCTTGGGGTGCACCGGTGTTGTTTGTGAAAAAGAAGTATGTCTCCATGCGTATGTGTATCGATTATAGGCAGCTGAATAAGGTTACAGTGAAGAACCGGTATCCTTTGCCCTGTATTGATGACTTGTTTGACCAGTTTTAGGGAGCTTGGGTGTTCTCCAAGATTGACTTGAGGTCTGGGTACCATCAGTTGAAGATTCGGGATTCTGACATTCCGAAGACTTCTTTCAGGACCAGATATGGTCATTATGAGTTCCTGGTTATGTCATTTGGGCTGACCAATGCCCCATCCACTTTCATGCAATTGATGAACAATGTGTTTCAGCCTTACCTTCATTTGTTCGTCATTGTGTTCATTGATGACATCCTGGTTTATTCCCGTAGCCAGGAAGAGCATGCTCAGCATTTGAGGTTGTGTTACAGAGGTTGAGGGAGGAGAAGCTTTATGAAAAATTCTCCAAGTGTGAGTTTTGTCTTGGTTTTGTAGCTTTCTTGGGGAACGTGGTGTCTAGTGAAGGTATTCAGGTTGATCCAAAGAAGATTGAGGCGGTGCAGAGTTGTCCTAGACCGTCCTGAACTACGGAGATCAGGAGTTTCCTTGGTTTGGCGGGATATTACCACCGCTTTGTGGAAGGATTTTCTTCTATTTCTTCACCTTTGACCAGATTGATCCAGAAGGGTGCTCCATTCCGATGGTCCGATGAGTGTGAGGATATCTTTCGGAAGCTCAAGTTAGCATTTACCACAACTCCAGTATTGGTTTTTCCTACTGGTTCAGGTTCTTATACAGTCTATTGTGATGCTTCTAGAGTTGGCCTGGGAGCGGTATTGATGCAGGATGGTAGGGTGATCGCCTACGCGTCTAGACAGTTGAAGATGCACATGAAGAATTATCCAGTGCACGATCTTGAGTTAGCTGCCATTGTTCATGCCTTAAAGATTTGGCGCCATTATGGGGTACAGTGTGAGATTTTCACTGATCATCGTAGTTTGCAATATCTGCTGAGGCAGAAGGACTTGAATTTGCGTCAGAGGAGATGGTTAGAGCCTCTCAAGGATTATGACCTTACTATTTTGTATCATCCGGGGAAGGCCAATGTAGTGGACGATGCTTTGAGTTACAGAGGTGAGAGTTTGGGGAGTCTAGCGTACCTTGCAGCAGCAGAGCGACCTTTAGCACTTGATGTCCAGGCTTTAGCGGGTCAGTTGGTGAGATTGGATTTGTCAGACCCTCCGCGGGTATTAGCTAGCACGGCTTCCCGGTCTTCTCTTTATGATCATATTAGAGCCCAACAGTGTGATGACCCGCATTTGTTAGTACTTCAGGATAGGGTCCATCGAGATGATGCCAGGGATGTGACTATTGGTGATGGCGGTGTTATGAGGATGCAGGGCCATATTTGTGTGCCCAATGTGGATGGTCTTCGAGAGTTGATATTAGCGGAGGCACATAGCTCGCGGTATTCCATTCATCCAGGTGCCGCGAAGATGTATCAGGACTTGAGACAACAGTATTGGTGGAGGCGGATGAAGAGAGATATTGTTGAGTATGTAACATGGTTTCTCAACTTCCAGTAGGTCAAGTATGAGCACCAGAGACCAGGTGGATTACTTCAGCGGTTAGATATTCCAGAGTGAAAGTGGGAGCGGATCACTATGGACTTTATAGTTGCGCTTCCACGAACTTCGAAGGGTTTTGATGCTATTTGGGCCATTGTGGATAGATTGACCAAGTCCGCACACTTCATTCCTATTGGTACTACTTATACTTCAGAGCGGTTAGCTGGTATTTAGATCAGGGAGATTGTCCGATTGCATGAGGTTCCAGTTTCTATCATTTCTGACTGAGGTACTCAGTTCACATCTTAGTTTTGGAGGGCCGTACAGAGAGGTATGGGTACACAGGTAGAGTTGAGCACAACATTTCATCCTCAGACCGACGGGCATTCAGAGCGGACTATTCAGATTTTGGAGGACATGTTGAGTGCCTGTGTGATTGGTTTTAGTGGTTCATGGGATCCGTTTCTGCCACTTGTGGAGTTTGCATATAATAATAGCTACCAGTACAGTATTAAGATGGCCCCGTATGAAGCTTTATATGGTAGGATGTGTAGATCTCCGGTCAGTTGGTTCGAGCCCGGTGAGGCTAGGCTATTAGGCAGAGAGTTGATTCAGGATGCATTCGAGAAGGTGAAGTTGATTCAAGAGCGTCTTCGCACGGCACAATCTCGGCAGAAGAGCTATGCGGACCGGAAGGTCTAGGATGTGTCCTTTATGGAAGGTGATAAGGTACTGCTGAAGGTGTCACCCATGAAGGGTGTTGTGAGGTTCGAAAAGAGTGGAAATCTGAGTCCCCGGTTTATTGGTCCGTTTGAGGTGCTTCAGAAGGTTGAAGAGGTGGCTTATAGACTTGCCTTGCCACCTAGCCTATCGACTGTTCATCCGGTATTTCATGTGTCAATGCTCAGGAAATGCGTTGGTGACCCGTCTCATGTGTTAGACTTCAGCACAGTTTAGCTCGAGGGGGATATGTCATATGAGGTAGAGCCAGTAGCAATTTTGGATTGTCGGGTCAGAAAGTTGAGGTCTAAGGATATAGCTTCAGTGAAGGTACAATGGTGAGGTCAGCCAGTCGAGGAGGCTGCTTGGGAGACCGAGTGGGAGATGCAGAGCAGATATCCTCACTTGTTTGAGACTCTAGGTATGTTTCTAGACTCGTTCGAGGACAAACGTTTGTTTAAGAGGGTGAGAATGTAACGACCCGATCGGTCGTTACATAGAACTTGCATTGTACTTACTGTTATCGCCTTGTCATAGGTTGGTTATACTGTTTATGATGTGTTAGAGTTGGTAGGCTCGGAATCGGAATGGTTGTAGTGAGAATTTAGTCACTTAGTCTCTAAAAATAGTCTTAAAGTGCGAAAAGTCAACTGAGAGTTGACTTATTAGTAAACGACCTCGGAATGCAGGTTTTATGGTTCGATAGCTTCGTTAGGTGATTTGGGACTTAGGAGTGTGTTCAGAATATTTTTGTGATGTCCGGTGTAGATTTAGGCTTGAATTGGCGAAAGTTAGTTTATAGTGATTTCCGATCGGCAGTGTAAAATAGGCTATCGAGGTCGGAATGGAATTTCAGAAATTGGAACATGTTTGTAATGTCATTTAGGTTATGTTTGCAAAATATCAGGTCAATCAGATGTGTTTTTAATAGTTTCGGCATCGTTGGTGGATTTTAAATATTTCAAAGTTCTTAGGCTTGAATCCGACGTGATTTTTGTGTTTTGATGTTATTGTTTGGGTTTCGAGAGTGCAACTAAGTTTGAATGATCATTTATGATGTGTTGGTAAATTTGGTTGGGGTCCCGAGGGGCTCGGGATTGATTTCGGATGGTTAAAAGGCATTTTGGCCTTGAAAAAGTCTGTTGTTTTTCTGGTGTTAGCACAACGGTATTTTGTGCATCGCGATCGCGAGGTCAAGTCCGCGATCGCGTGGAGTGGAGTGAAGCCAGGAGGAAATTGCTTAGTGTGATCGCGGAGGTCGGGATGCGATCGCGTAGCTTTGGAGGTTTGTTCATTGCGATCGCGTGATGTCAGGTCGCAATCGCGTAGGGTTGGCAGGCTTGAGTCTGGGGTCACGCGTTTGTTCTTCGCGAACGCGGTCGATGGCTCATGATCGCATAGGTTTGAATGGTATAGCATCGCGATCGCAGAGTGTAGGTCGCGATCGCGTAGGGTAATGTTGTGGACCAGTGTAGTTGTTCTTTGCGATCGCTAGGGTCCTTCCGCGATCGCGATTAAGGAAATCCCTGGGCAGTATTTAATAAATCCTCCACCACCAATACCCACTTTTCCATCACTTTTGAACGAGAAGAAGCTTTTGAGGCGATTTTTAAGAGAGGAAATCATTGTTTTTCATTGAGGTAAGGATTCTGGACCCTAATACTCGATTATAAGTGATTAAAGATCAAAATATCATTGTTTAATTTATGAAAATCAGTAGAAAAAGATGGAATTAGGGCTTGAGAATATGAGACGTTTTAGGGATGATTTGAGGGGTCAAACGAACTCCGATTTTCGAGTTCTTTATATGTACGGACTCGTGAGATGCTGAAGAACATTTTGGTATAAAATTTGTCGAGTTCCGAGATGCGAGACCGGGGGTCGGAATTTGTGCTAAAATTGGTATTTTCAATTGGAATTCATTCCCTTAGCATAATTTGATGAGAAAAATCTGATCTTTATAGATTTGGAGCACTCGAAAGTTGATTCGAGAGGAAAGCGGGTTGCAGAGTAGATTTTCGGGCTAGTTTGAGGTAAGTAATGTCTTTAAATCCTGTCTTGAGGGTATAAAACCTCAGACATTACATCCTTTCACGGATTTGGAATCACGCACACACTGGATGACGAGTGTGGGGCGTGCACGAATTGGAAATTTGGAAAAATGTACCTTTTTAGGCAACTATTGAGTTGCGAAACTGCTTTTAAATCTTATTCTCTATAGTACTACCATGATTTGATATAATTGGGTTGTAAGCCATGTTTGGGGCCTAGTGCCGATCTGTTTTACCCCTTGGGGGCTATTCTACTGATATTCTCACTACTTTGAAACTATGATTTTGCACTCAGTCCTTCTTATGAAATTTTTGACACTCTTATTTGATAATATTACTATCTCTTGATAAATCTTTCTCCTAAGATAGAAGACCTAGTCTGAAGAACTTTCTCCTCGGATCAAAGTCTTAGTCTGATGAATCTTTCTCCTAAGATAACAAAAAAAAAGACCTAGTCTGATGCATTTTCTCCTTGGATCGAAATCTTAGTCTGATAAATCTTTCTCCTAATATAGAAGACCTATTCAGATTAACTTTCTCCTAGAATAGAAATCTTAGTCTGTTGAATCTTTCTCCTAAGATAGAATACCTAGTCTGATGAATTTTCTCCTAGGATTGAAATCTTATGCACGTGAATCTTTCTCCTAAGATAACAAAAAAAAAGACCTAGTCTGATGAATTTTCTCCTAGGATTGAAATCTTAGTCTGATGAATCTTTCTCCTAAGATAGACGACCTAGTCTGATGAACTTTCTCCTAGGATCAAATCTTAGTCTGATGAATCCTAAGATAGAAGACTTGGTATGATGAAATTTCACCTAGGATCAAATCTTAGTTTGATGAATCTTTCTCCCAAGATAACAAAAAAAAAGACCTAGTCTGATGAATTTTCTCCTAGGATCGAAATCTTAGTCTGATGAATCTTTCTCCTAAGATAGAAGACCTAGTCTGATGAACTTTCTCCTAGGATTAAAATCTTAGTCTGATGAATCTTTCTCCTAAGATAACACAAAGAAGACCTAGTCTGATGAATTTTCTCCTAGGATCAAATCTTAGTCTGATGAATCCTTCTCCTAAGATAGATGACCTAGTATGATGAATTTTCTCCTAGGATCAAATCTCAGTCTGATGAATCTTTCTCCTAAGATAGAAGACCTAGTCTGATGAACTTTCTTCTAGGATCAAAATCTTAGTCTGATTAATCTTTCTCCTAAGATAGAATATTTTAGTCTGATGAATCTTTCTCCTAAGATACCAAAAGAAAAAGAAGAAAATAAAACCTAGTCTGATGAACTTTCTCATAGGATATACGTCTTAGTCTGACAAACGTTTCTCGTAAGACAAGAAACCCTAGTCTGATGAATTTTCTCCTAGGATAATAATTGAAAAGAAGGGAAGTCTGGATTTAAAACTAGTCGAGTCTTTAGTTTTACTCTCATCATTCCATCAATAGCATAGGTGATTTACAGTTTTTCTAACAACTCACAAATCTTCGTAGTTCAAACTGGGGCAGAACATTTTGTTTGTTTTGATGTTTTGATTGCAGGCACCCACCTAGAGAATGAGGGAATTAATTTCAAAGTTCAAGTCAGTAGAAGGCGCCCACCTAAAGAACGAGGGAAGTCATTTCAGAATTCAATTCAGGTTAGAAGTAGTAGAAGATCGCGGCAAGAATGCGAGTCGACAATATGAGATGCCTAACAGAAGTAGTCTCAATCTAGAATAAAAGAAGAAAAACAAAAAAAAAGAAGTATCCAAGTGCAGAAGCGGAGACAATATATGTATTGCTCAAGACATGACTGAGTCACGAGCACGCCGTATCCGATTTTTCTCCGAAGAAGCCATGGAAGAATGAATCATCACCTGCAGCTAGCAAGCATCAAGGTTCAAATCTAAAGTCTGCATGAAGAACCATTCAAGACTCAAGATCAAGCTTCAAAAGACTTATAGATAGGAATCTTGTAACTCATAGCTGACAGGCTTAATTAGCCTTTTTCATTTTTAGACTCTGATGTAATAATAGAACCGCGCACCGGAACCTCGACGGAACGGCACCTCGCTCGACTCTCCACCTCGGTATACTCCATCACTGTTCCTACTTCTGAATTATTGGTGGCTTGATTCCTTTATAGCCAAGGATATGCAGGCAGCTCAGATACCAGGGCTCGGTCACATTCTCCTTTCTTTTAGCTTTTGGTCTCTCTAAATAAGGGTTGGGTTAAAAAACATGTCTCTTCGTTCTTTATCTGAAAACTCTTCGCATTTCCAGTCAAACAGGGGTAGCTGTAGACATGTAATTTTTGACCCTCCCCAAGATGTTATACATTTTAGCGTTTAAATATTTAGTTTAGGTCTAATATCGCTATTTTAACTAATTTTGACTCTTTTACTTATTTTTATCACAAAAATTGAAATATACAAAAAATAGTTTCATTTTTCTCTATTAAATTAAGGTATTAGGTATTTTTAGAAAAATATTAACCCGTTTTTTATTTTTAGTATAATCTTTGAAAATATCAATATATATAACTTCATGTCATAAGGTAGTTTGTTTTAATTAATTAGGAATGATTTCACAATTTTATAGTTATTATTTTAGGAATTGATATTTTTAGTCTAGTAGAGTTAAAGGGCCACTTTCTAAGATAAATTTGGCCAAAATTTGGCCCAATTCGGACTAAGCCCATGATTCCTAAGCCCATACCCCTTAACTTAGAAGACCCCTAATTTCTAAAAACCCTTAGACACCCTTCACTAATGGACCCTAGTCATAACCTTCCACACCCTCAAAAATAAACCCTAGAACCTAAAGCTGTCGTCGCCGGCCGTCGACATATCACCAACCAGCCCCTCCTACACTAACCCAACCACCGTCGCCTTCCTTTGTAATGACCCGGTCGGTCGTTACGTAGAACTTGAATTGTAATTACTGTTATTGCCTTTTCATAGGTTGGTTATACTATTTATGATGTGTTAGAGTTGGTAGGCTCAGAATCGGAATGGTTGTAGTGAGAATTTAGTCACTTAGTCTCTATAAATAGCCTTAAAAGGGGAAAAGTTAACTGAGAGTTGACTTATTAGTAAACGACCTCGTAATGAAGATGTTATGGTTCGGATAGCTTCGTTAGGTGATTTGGGACTTAGGAGTGTGTTCATAATATTTTTGTGATGTCCGGTGTAGATTTAGGCTTGAATTGGCGAAAGTTAGTTTTTGATGATTTCCGATCGGCAGTGGAAAATTGGCTATCGGGGATGGAAAGAAATTACGGAAGTTGGAACAGGTTCGTAATGTCATTTCGGATATGTGTGCAAAATTTCAGGCCAATCGGATGTGTTTTGGATAGTTTCGGCATCGTTGGTGGATTTTGGACATTTCAAAGTTCTTAGGCTTGAATCCGACGTGATTTTGGTGTTTTGATGTTATTTTTGGTGTTCCGAGAGTGCAACTAAGTTTGAATGATCATTTATTATGTGTTGGTAAATCTGGTTGGGGTCGCGAGAGGCTCGGGATTGATTTCGGATGGTTAACGGGCATTTTGGCCTTGGAAAAGTCTGCTATTTTTCTAGTGTTAGCACAGCAGTATTTTGTGCATCGCGATCGCGAGGTCAGGTCCGCGATCGCGTAGCTTTGGAGGTTTGTTCATTGCGATCGCGTGATGTCAGATCGCGATCGCGTAGGATTGGCAGGCAAGAGTTTGAGGTCATGCGTTTATTCTTCGCGAACGCAGAGTGTAAGTCGCGATCGCGTAGGGTTATGCTGTGGACCAGCGTAGTTGTTCTTCACGATCGCTAGGGTCCTTCCGCGATCGCGATTAAGGAAATCCCTGGGCAGTATTTAATAAACCCTCTGCGACCAATACCCACTTTTCCACCATTTTTTAACGGGAAGAAGTTTTTAAGGCGATATTTAAGAGAGGAAATCATTGTTCTTAATTGAGGTAAGAATTTTGGACCCTAATACTCGATTATAAGTAATTAAGGATAAAAATATCAGTTTTTAATTTATGAAAATCAGTAGAAAAGATGGAATTAGGGCTTGAGAATATGAGACCTTTTGGGGATGATTTGAGGGGTCAAACAAACTCTGATGTTTGAGTTCTTTATATGTACGGACTCGTGAGATGCTGAAGAACATTTTGGTATATAATTTGTCGAATTCTGAGACACGGGCCCGGGGGTCGGTTTTTGTGCTAAAATTGGTATTTTTCAATTGGAATTCATTCCCTTAGCATAATTTGATTAGAAAAATATGATCTTTTTAGATTTGGAGCACTCGAAAGTTGATTCGAGAGGCAAGCGAGTTGCAGAGTAGATTTTCGGGCTAGTTTGAGGTAGGTAATGTCTTTAAATCATGTCCTGAGGGTATGAAACCCCGGACTTTACCTCATTTCACGAATTTCGAGTGACGCACACACTGGATGACGAGTGTGGGGCGTGCACGAATTGGAAATTTTGGAAAATGTACCTTTTTAGGCAACTATTGAGTTGTTGTGAAACTGCTTTTAAAGCTTATTGTCTATACTACTACCATGATTTAATATAAAATGGTTGTAAGCCATGTTTGGGGCCTAGTGCCGATCTGTTTAACCCCTTGGGGGCTATTTTACTGATATTCGCACTACTTTGAAACTATGATTTTACACTCAGTCCTTCTTGTGAAATTGTCGACTCTCTTATTTTATAATATTACTATCTCTTGAAATTAAATACTATTTTGGGTCGAGAACCCCGTTTTATTCATGGCCTGAGTGGCATGGTGCGAGTGTTTGACTGAGTGAGGTCGAGGGCTAATGTGGTGAGGATGTTATGATATGAGTGAGGCCGAGGGCCAATTTTGTGAGATGTTATGATATGAGAGAGGCCGAGTGCCTGAGAGTGATTTATGCCATGATGTGGCTTGTTTATGGCGCTTGGGTTGTAAGAGCCCCTTCGGAGTCTGTACACACCCACAGTGAGCGCAGGTACCTACTGAGTGCGAGCGTCGAGTGATGTGTGATTTGGAGGCATGAGTGAAAGTGAGGTTGCCCGCGGGGCTGATACTGAGTGATGGTGAGGTGCTGAGAGAAATTGTTACAAGTGATGATTATGGCCCTAGGGGCAGTTTTAAGATGATATTTTACTGAGTTTTTGACTATGATTCACTTTATTTTTCAAACTGATATTACTGAGAGTTTTACTGAGAAATATTGGAAAGATATACTTGTTTCAAAGGATTTTCTGGAAATTGGTTTTCAAACTTGTGTATATTGTATTGAGACTTGATGTTTTACTTTTTTGTGGATTTGTGTTTTGCTGCGTGATTCTTATTCTCAGACTGTGATTTATTTTCATTACTACTGAGTTGGCGTACTCATCATTACTCCCTGCACCCATATGTGCAGATCCAGGTATTGGTTCAGAGCAGTAGTCGTCCGAGTTTGTTGTCATCAGCGTTTGAGGTAGCTGTCCAACTTCCGCAGCTTCTCCATTTCCCTTCCTTTATTAGTACTAGTATTTTATTCCTAGACATTGTTTATGACATTAGCAGAGTTAGTTATTTCTTAGATGCTCGTGATTGGTTGACTCCGATCTTGGGGGTTATGTTTAGACAGTAGATTATATTATAATTGCTTAAGAACTTAGAGAAAAATGTTAATTGCTTATTTTGCTGATTATTATTGATTTTTGAATTATTATAATAGAACAAATGTGTAGTAATGTGATGGTTGGCTAGCCTAGTTCAAAAATAGGCGCAATCACGACCTGTTAGGATTTGGGATCGTGACAATATAACTTCGTATCATAAGGTAGTTTGTTTTAATTAATTAGGAATGATTTCACAATTCTATAGTTATTATTTTAGGAATTAATATTTCTAGTCTAGTAGAGTTAAAGGGCCACTTTCTAAGATAAATTTGGCCAAAATTTGGCCAAATTCGGACCAAGCCCATGATTACTAAGCCCATAACCCTTAATCTAGAAGACCCCTAATTTCTAAAAACCCTTAGACACCCTTCAGTAATGGACCCTAGCCATAACCTTCCACACACTCAAAAATAAACCCTAGAACCTAAAGCCGCCGTCGCCGCCTGCCGGTATATGCTAAGGGAATCGCTAAACAGTCGCCACCCTTCCGCCGCCCAGAGTCGCTAAAAAAATCCTAAACGCCCGCACCCCTCCACCTCAACCACACGCTACCAACCGTCGGCGGCCTCCTCCTTAACCACGCCTCGAATCTGCCGCTGTTGGTCTTATTCTTCCTCGCCGGAAAACGAATGTTCTTTACCTCTTCTTGACCAAAAGGCTTTTATCCAAATCATCCTAAATAACCATGGCTTCCACCCGTTGAAATGGTCAGAAATGGAAAGTGAGTAACAACCTAGAAATGCCATCATTGCCATTGTCCGTTCTTCACTCCCAAACATCAAGAATAAAGCATAGCGACACAGGTACCCAACAAGTTCGAGTCAATTCTGTCTGTTACCTATCGAGGTTCGAGGTCCGGGAGTAAGTGTTTTGCCGCTGTTACCCGTTCCCTGTTCAAGTTTTTGTGCCGGATTTTTAAGGTCTATCTTTCTTCTCTTTGTCTTGCTGATTTTTAGGTGACTTAAAGTGATTTTTCTACTATGTTTGAATATGCTCAATTTATGGTATTGTCACCTAGGCCTATCAGATTTTTATGCGAATAACTGAAGTTTTGCTTGGTTATGTGATACTTTAATTGATCTTAAACTATTGCCGTCTCTGTTCCTTATTCGTGATCCCTTTTGAAATCTTGGAGTTTCTTATAGCTTGTCTTGTTGTGAGGAGGAGTTTGAATTGATATTTTGGTGAAACGAAAATTGTCCTTGTGAAAAATGGGAAAAAGAATATTCAATTCATTATCTTAGAAACACAAATGGATAACATTGTTTATTTTCTATGTCACTGCTTTAGTAATTGGTCTGCCAGGAGCATGACTTAGGCCGACCACATTTGGGTAGGCAAACCTTTAGGACGTTTGTATTTTAGCTTTTTTTGAAGCGAGAGGTCGCTCTTTAGTTAAATTTATCTGGGGAATGCCCCGAAGGATTTGTACATATTTTATCCGGGGTATGCCCCGAAGTGAATGTAAATGAAGACCAAAGATGGAACAATTTGAGGAAGTATAGAATAGGATTTTTATTTTTCATTTTTGTTTTCATTTTTTTTTATTAGGTGGGGACGACCTCGAGCCTTTTGTGTGTTCAGTTTCTTTTTTTGTGCTTATTTTTATCTCAATTTTAATATTTTAAAGGCCAACTAGGTTGAGTACGCAACCGTGATTTTTGCGGGACTCGGGGAATGCCTAACACCTTCTCCCCGAGTCAAATGAACCCCCTTACCCTGAATCTCTGGTGCAAACTGGTTTAAAATTCAAATGTGTTTTGAAAGTATATTATCATTAAAAAAAATGGTGACCTGGCCCCGAAATCAAATGTCAGGTGGAGACTCTGAAAAGTCTTTTGAAACACAATGTTTTTGTCACTTTCAAAATTTGAAAACCCTTTTTAGACTTTACAAAACGTTTTTATTCATTTTAAGAGGGTTTAGTGGAGGTTTGTTTAAAAAAAGGGGTGTGACACTTGTTAGATTCGAGTAATATTCCTGCAGGTTATATATATTCGGTAGTGTCTCGACCTGGCCTCGTCACTACTCTACTGAGGTTAGGCTTAATACTAACTGGGCACCACCGTGGTGTATTCATACAACATTTCTGCATATCTTTTTGTGCAGAACCTTGTACTTCGGACCGGGTCGATTTTGATATTTATGCTCAATGTGGCTAGAGACTTCAAGGTATACCCGGTGGACATTCGCATGCTCTCGAGTCACTTTCTGATGTATTTGATTCCATTATTTCATTTGTTTCCGGAACAGTGATGTTATTATTAGGTATAACTACACCTGGAAAGGCTTATGACTTGTACTACCGGTTTTTGGAATTGTAAGTTTATAGAGAATAAAGTATCTAAGTTGTTAGACGCTATTTACTTATTGTTGTTCAGTATATGTTAGGCTTACCAAGTCCCTAAGACTAGGTGCCATCACGATACCCAAACGGAGGGGAATTTGGGTCGTGACAAGTTGGTAGCAGAGCTCTAGGTTCATAGGTTCTACGAGTCATAAGCATGTTTAGTAGAGTCTTGCGGATAGGTACGGAGACGTCCGTACTTATCTTCGAGAGGCTACGGAAACTATTAAGAAGTTTCACCTCTTTCATTCCTTATTGTGCGGCATTGATTCAGCTCGAAGCATATAGCATATGTCCCTTTTTTGCATTCACTCGTGTATCATATTGCGCACTTGATATCAGCTATGCGCGAACTGTTCGTGATGCGGTGAATGAACTACGTGGGAGTCAGGGATGCTCAAAATTGTCTCAATGTGTCTTCCAAACTAAGAAGGTAGAGATATTAAAAGGCTCTTCGGTTTTTCACATGGGGGTGCAACAGGTTCTGGCATCTGGCTGATTAGTACGAGCTTGGGGAGGTTTAATTGCTTAACTTGTGGTCGCGATCGTGGTAGGGTCACGAGGTGGATGTTGACTGGGAATAGTTGGTGGTATTGGAGACTATTTTGTTCGCATGAGGTTTGTACTCCGTGGAAGATGCATTTTGATCATTCAAGGCATTAGAGGGAGCAAGTTTGACTGTCACGAGAATGGACGTGCGCTTAGTAGATTGTGATGACCCAAAAGGTCATCTTATGTAAAGTTAATTATGATTGTGTTCCGAGGCCCCGAAAGCCTCTGTTAATCTCAGCTCGATGTGCGTGCGCAGCCCAGGTGCGTAACCGGGAAGCCTTTATGTGGAAACTTGATAAAGAGTTGAATCTATGATAACTAATTGAATAAAGTTGACTTTGGTCAACATTTTTGGTAAACGGACCCGGACCCGTGATCTGACGGTCCCTGAAGGTCCGTAGGAAAATATGGGACTTGGGCGTATGTCCGGAATCGAATTCCGAAGACCCAAGTCCGAGAAATGAATTTTTAAAGGAAATTGTTTTCTGAAATAATAAAGGCTTATGGAAATGAACCTCGATGTGAAACCTATGCTGTCGGGTCCGTATTATTATTTTGGGGCCCAGAACAGGTTCAGTATATGTTATTACGTTATCTGTGAAATTTGGTAAAAAAATGGACTTGATTTGACAGGTTTCGGATCAAAAATGGGAAATTTAGAGTTAATGAAGTTTTGAAATTTTTTCATAGAATTTGAAATTTGGTTTGGAATGTGATTTTATAATACCGAGGTCCGAATGAAATTCCGAGACTGGGGATAGTTCCGTTATGTCATTCATGACTTGTCTGCAAAATTTGGGATCGTTCCGAGTAGTATAGGTCGGTCCGACGCGTTGTTATAGAAATCAAGAACTTAGAAATCCTTAAGTTCGATCCTAGGGGTTCTGAGAGGTGATTATTAGATTTAGCGTTGTTTTGGGTGTTCTGAAGGCTCGAGCTAGTCCGTATTATTAGTTAGGACTTGTTATTATATTTGGATGGGGGCTCGAGTGGGCCCAGGTGCCTCCCGGACACCACACGAGGCC
>MDKH01230277.1:0-14601 GCA_005239495.1 Nicotiana undulata | reverse complement strand
ATGAAACTAACACTTTATCTGAGAGACAGGAACCAGAAGATGAGGAGCTTAGACTGGTGAGGATCAATGAATACATTGAAGCACCTATGGGAGATGGATCAGGTGATGGACCAGGTCCAACAACCCCACGAAACTCGACAGGGGGAATCTCTTATGAAAATACTGGTCCTGATCCCGTTCCACTACAACAAGACAACTTGGAACAATCCAGAAGTGAACAACTGGCTCTCAAACCACACAGATATCAGAGTTCTCACCCTTTTGAGAACATCATAACAGACCTGAGATCTGGAATCAAAACTAGATCCTCCTTGAAACATCTGTGTGCATTTGATGCATTCCTAGCCATGATTGAACCAAAGAACATTGCTGAAGCCCTGAAAGATGCTGAATGGGTAACTGCTATGCAAGAGGAGCTGAATCAATTTGAAAGAAGTCAAGTATGGCACTTGGTACCCAGACCACTGGACATATCAATAATTGGCACCAAGTGGGTCTTCAGGAATAAACTCGATGAGGATGGAACTGTTACTAGAAACAAGGCAAGACTGGTTGTTCAAGGATACAACCAAGAAGAGGGAATTGATTATGATGAGACCTTTGCTCCTGTGGCAAGATTGGAGGCAATCAGACTTCTTATAGCATTTGCTGCACACATGGAATTCACTTTGCATCAGATGGATGTAAAGAGTGCCTTTCTCAATGGCTATTTGAAGGAAGAGGTATTTGTAAAACAGCCTCCTGGTTTTGAAAGCAAAGAATCACCTGATCATGTATATAAACTTGACAAGGCTCTCTATGGTCTCAAGCAAGTACCTAGAGCCTGGTACGAGAGATTGTCAAAATTCCTACTGGAACATGGGTACAAACGAGGCAAAATAGACAGTACGTTGTTCTTAAAGGAAAAGGGAAAATATCTTCTAATTGTACAAATTTATGTTGATGATATCATATTTGGGGCAACAACTGAGAAGCTCAGCAAGGTGTTACACTAATGGAGAGTGAGTTTGATATGAGTATGATGGGTGAGCTAACCTTTTTCTTAGGTCTGCAAATCAAACAAACTCTGCATGGAAAAATGATTCATCAACAAAAGTATGTGAGAGAACTCCTCAAGAAGTTCAAAATGGAAGATTCAAAGGAGATAGATACCCCAATAGCCACAGCTACAAAATTAGATGTGGATGAACCTGGTTCATCCGCTGATCAGAAGACGTAAAGAGGGATGATTGGATCTCTACTACTCCCTCCGTTTCATATTAAATGAGGTAGTTTGACCCGGCACGGAGTTTAAGAAAAAAAAGGAAGACTTTTGAAATTTGTGGTCTTAAAAGCTTAAGGGGAAAAGCTTTGTGGGGCCATGACTTTTGTGTGGTTATAAAAACTTCTCATTAAGGGTAAAATGGGTAAAATGAGGAGTTTAAAGTTGAATTATTTCCAAATTTATAAATGTATCATTTATTTTGGAACAAACTAAAAAGGAAAGTAGCTCATTTAATATGAAACGGAGGGAGTATATCTTACTGCAAGTAGACCTGATATCGTGTTCAGTGTGGGACTATGTGCTAGGTTTCAAGCCAATCCAAAGGAGTCCCATCTCACTGCAGTGAAGAGAATCTTGAGATATTTGAAGGGCACTACTGACTTGTGCCTTTGGTATCTTAAAGGTAGTAATTTTGACTTTGTAGGATATGCTGATGCTGATTATGCAGATTTCCTGGTTGACAGGAAAAGTACTTCAGGTATGGCTCACTTTTTGGGATCCTTCCTTGTATCTTGGGCTACTAAGAAACAAAATTCAGTAGCATTGTCTACTGCTGAGGCTGAATATGTGGCTGCAGCCTCTTGCTGTGCTCAGTTGCTGTGGATTAAGCAACAACTCCTGGACTTTGGTATATATGTGGGATGCATTCCTATTTACTGTGATAACACTAGTGCAATAAGTATGACTAAGAACCCGGTTCATCACAAGAGAACTAGGCACATAAATGTAGGCATCATTTCCTGAGAGATAATTATGAGAAGAGGATGATCTCAATTGAATTCTGTGCCACTGATCATCAAATTGTCGATATATTTACCAAATCATTGAGTAGGGAGCATTATGAGAGAAACATGCTTGAATTAGGGATGATTAAGATCACCTATTGAAAAAGAGAGGAGAAAGTTTTATGGCTAGAAATTTTAATTGGGTACTTAATCAGATTAATCATTGCTCAGCACTATGTCTTTGTTGTCATACTCTTCTTCCATGTATTAATATGATTCCCTAGTTGCTAATGATGTTTCTCTATTTGTGAATTGAGGCAAAATAAAGTTTTTTTAGGATGAACCTGGTTCATCCATGCTGGTTTACATGACTGACAAGGTACGTTCTCATCTCCATACATGTATTAATTCAAGTACAGTCATACATGAGTAGGACTTTATCCTTTTATGGTTCAGTTCAAATTCTTGTACTTACCCAAAATGAACCAGATTCAAGAAGTTCCGTCTTATTAAATTAGCATAGTTTTAGGGGGAAAGAAATGGTCTAATCAATGTCAAATCACTGACAGTCTTTAATCGATTAGTATCCTACTTGTGTTAATACTCGTCCGTTGCAATCACCCCAGTCACAAGTTATAAATAGGCCATCATTACCAATAGTGAATAAAGCTATAGACGAACCCTATTCAAGTCATTCAACACTCAAATCTCCACTGTCTTTTGCCCTTTCTTCTTTTTCTCTCAAAAATTAAAAAATGTCGTCTGCTTCATCTGATTCTCAAAATCGTGACTACGATGAAGGAGTATATGAGTCTGATTCCCCACCGGTATACAGTTTTGAATCCTCTGAGACACTTGAAACCCCTAAATACCATGAGGCTCTTAGAACTACACCAAACCCTATTCCAGCCCCAAAACCCCGTCGTGTCAAGGTTCTTGCACGAAACTCTGTGGCTTCAGGGTCACGAGCAAAGTTCTTGGAAGATTTATTACAGGATGAAGAAGATCCCAAACCCGATTCATCCAGTGAATCATTTAAATCAGCACA
The DNA here is from genome assembly GCA_005239495.1 of Nicotiana undulata. Classification (NCBI taxonomy): domain Eukaryota; kingdom Viridiplantae; phylum Streptophyta; class Magnoliopsida; order Solanales; family Solanaceae; genus Nicotiana; species Nicotiana undulata. The sequence goes on along the minus strand of MDKH01230277.1, from coordinate 11,564 downwards.
TGAGGACGATACACTTGGTTCGTCAAGTGCCGAGAAAGGTAATACTGATGTTACCTTTGTGTTAAATTCTGAAAATAGATTTGTGCTGGTTGGGTCTGTGGTGGATGTGAAAGTGCCAAGAAGGCCAAGAAAAACTGGGAAAGTTAGTGAGAATGAGGTAGATGCAGGTGTGAGGGGTTCTGGGAAGGATGGTTCCATACTTAGTATTTGTAGCCCCATTCCTGAGAATCTTGAAGATGATGTCGCAATTTTAGGGGGAACTAATGAAGTGGAAGATGCTGTTGCTGGATTAGAAAATATTATGAAGGAGATAGATGATCGTGTTTTTTTTTGGGGAAGAAACCTTGGCTGAAAGACTTAAGAAACTGGGGGACTCATACAACCCCAAGAAGAGAATGACTCCCAAGTCCATTAAGTCTAAGGCCTCAAAGAAGAGGAAAACTGATGATTCTGTTGGTGTACCTGTTCCGAGGGTACGAGCTACGAGAAATACTGTTCGTGAAGAAGAAGAGAAGCTAGAAAAAGCTCTTCAAGAGAGCAAAAGAAAGAGAGCTGAGAAAGGGAAAGCGAAAGTAGGGGAGACTGTTGAGGCTATTGCTGTTGATGAGATGTTGGACCTGGTCCAACAGAATGAAGAGGTTACTCCAGTGGTGGTCAAGTCACCCAAGGCAAAATTGACTAAGACTTCCTAAAAGAAGTCAGCACCTATGTCGGCTACCACCGTGGGTACATCTACGAGGACACGGTCAAAGGTAAAGTCGAAGAAGAAAGTTCAGATTGTTGAGAAAGATAATGATCCTGATTGGAGTGGAGATGATGAGAAGGAGGTTGGAGAAGTGTCGATTGACAGAGTTTCCATGTTTGGCAAGCGACATATTTTGAAGGGAAAATTGCTGAAAGACATGGAGGAGCCGGGTATGAGGTATTAGTGGATTTTCTGGCAGCTCAAAGGTGGAAGGACATGGTCCTTCGCTTGAAGGGAAAGCTAGTCAGAAATAAGGTAGTGGAATTCATGGGGAATGCAACTGTGATTGGAGGAAGGGTTACATCATTGGTCATGGGAGTTGAAGTCTCTTTCGACGCACAAGAACTGGGAGTCATTCTAGACTTCCATCTGAAGGATATGACGATTATACAAGGCAGAGATGGCCTTGCTTGGATGGAATGGCCTCAGCACTTACCATCACTAGATTCTTTTGTGACAATGAAGAAGAGCCTGAGCCCAGGGCAGTGTACAAAAGCGAGATGAAGCCTGAACACAAGCTGCTCTTTGAGTTTGTGATTAAATTTCTGCTGCCAAGACAAGAGCGCAGGCACATTGCCAACTATATGGATCTAACGCTCATGGAGTGCCTATATAGAGGCAAGCAGATCAATTGGCCATCTTTGATCATCCAGCTTTTGGACAGGGTGGTAAATGGCACCAAGGCCCATGCGATTCCTTATGGATTTATACTTACTGCAGTTCTGGTTCATTTTGGAGTTCCCACAAAGAAGGCTGAAATGGCTACTACTAAGGATTTATTTGGGAAGGAAACTTTGCTGTCATGTGATTACACTGTCAGTGCCTCGGCAGATGAACCTGGTTCATCTCGGAAGCAACCGGTCAACATCAAGGACCGTACTCTGGTGCAAGAAAGTGAGCAAAAGGATATGGAGATCCTTCGTTTGAAGACTCGCTTAGTTGAGGTAGAAGGTGAGCGTGATGCTCTCAAAGATGAATTAGCCAAGGAGAAGGAGAAAAATGAGGGTGTCTTACACCAAATGTTGTCTCTTCTCCAAACCAAGAATCCTGCCTCGTCTGCACCACCCCAAACTTAGGAATTTCCAGAACTACCCCCTCCTATCCAATCAAGTGCCCAGTTCGGGACTATGTCTAGTTGTTTGTTTTAGTTTTATTTTATTTTGTCGTACTCATGTTTTGGTTGTCTTTGATTTAATCTGTTTTGGTGTTGATCAACCATGTTATTTAAATGAAAGATTGGTGTTTTCATAAATGTCTCTATTTATGATTTAGCTAACATTATTGGTTTCTTGTGTTGATTAATCATGTTTGCACCTGCAGTTGCCTATATTGGCCATGAGTAAGAATTAATTACTGGTAAGTATCATTTTGAAACTTTTCGATGATGCCAAAAGGGGGAAGATGTGCTCCAGTTATTGTTTAAATTTTTGACAAATCTTTGAAGTGATATTTATAACCTAATGAACCTGGTTCTTGATGATTAATGCTCACAAAAATACAAAGTGTTGGATGTGTATACAGGATAAATGCACAGAGTTTGTCATCATCAAAAAGGGGTAATTTGTTGGCCCATGTCACTGAATGGGTTTTGAAGATTCACAACAGGTGTCTAGTTGAACCAGGTCCATCATAGCACACACTTCTGTATGAAGTAGTTGGATCACAAATCGTACAAGTCTAGGAGATATTAGTAATTGCTAAGTATCAAAGAACTAATAGAATGTCTCCTAATACAAAAAAAGGTTGCAAATTGATAAAAAAGACAAGTTGATTTCAGCTAGGACAGGAATAGAGGAAGGAAGTTGAGTTACAATCAAACTTGTCTACCAAGGAAGAGTTGGATCAGAATTGTATCATGGACTCAACAAATGGCCTCTATAAATAATCAAAGTATTACTGCCGAAAGAAGTGACACACAATTACAAAAAGTGAATCAAGTTCCGAAGCAAAAGTTCCAGAGGTTTTTGCAAGCAGAATTGTTGTGCGATACAAAGGCTACAGTTCAACTAGAAGGAACAGTTTCATTGTTTGTATATTGAGTCTAGTTGATTGTAGTAGGAGTTTAAATATTGTATCTTATCAGCTTTCATAGAAGCAATTGTAATAGGTACACATTGTTCAAGTTAGAGTTAGCTTGAAATCTGTAGAAATTAGCTAGAGGCTAGTTGATACAAAGAGGATTAGAGTTAGTCCTAGGATTACAAAAGAGTTTATTTTGTAAGTCCGTTTTGGCTCAGAGTTTAGTGAAGAGTTTTGAGCAAATCCTACTGAGGAGTAGGTCGTGGGTTTTTCACCTTTTGAGCCAGGCGTTTTCCACATAAAAATCCCTGTGTCTTTACTATTATTGCTTAATTATTCCGAAAACGTTAGTAAGTAGTATACTAAGAAGAACCAGGTTCTTATTATTAGACAACACTCGAAAATTGGGTACTGCACAATTAACTTATAATATTGTGTATTATTGAAGTCTAAAACAACACCAACCATCTTCTATCTCAATCATATGGATACCTCCGCTCTTATGGTCTGGTAAAGGATTGTTACGGACGTTCGGAGTGGATTCCTTGGCCATAATAATCTTGTTATCAATAAGGGTCTGTATCTTATCCTTCAAAGAGCGGCATTCATCGATGGTGTGTCCTTTCCTGCCAGAATGGTATGCACAGGATTTGTTCGGGTTAACCCACTGAGAAGGGTTCTCAGGGGTGACAACAGGGATATGTGTGACATAACCGACAACTTTGAGCTTTTCATACAGCTGGTCAACAGGCTCGGCTATGGCGGTGTATTGTTTTGGAGGGCGACGATCAAAGTTAGGGCGAGGCCTAGGGAAGTTTTGACGGGTAGGGGGCGACTGTTAGTGGGATGGCTGGGAGTTATAGGTGTTGTAGATGGGAGAGGGTTGGGAGTATTTGGGTGAAATAGGTGGTGGAGCTTGGTACATGGGTGGTGGAGTTTGGTATGAAGGTGAGGGTGTTTGGTAATTTGGAGAGGGTTGATATGTGAATGGAGGTGCGGGATAGACCTGGTATTTAGGCGGGGATTTGGTTTGTTGTGCAACCATCACGGCTCCCACATCCTTCTTTCTGGACACACCACCGGACTGCAGAGCTTTATTAGTGGCCTGTAAAGCTTCAAAGTTAGTAACCATACCATTCTTGATACCTTATTCAATCCGCTCTCCCAATTTGATAATGTCGGAGAACTTTTGACCCTCAACCATCATCAGTCGCTCATAGTATTGCCGGTCCTGAGCCCAGACAAAGAATTTGTTCATCTGTTCTTCCTCTAAGGCAGACCTGACTTTGGCATCTTCTGACCTCCAACGAGTAGCATACTCGCGAAAGGTTTCCGTGGTTTTCTTCCTCAAGTTCTGGATATAGAACACATCTGGTGCGTTTTTTTGTGTTGAATCTAAACCTGTCCATGAAGTCTGTTGCCATACCTACCTAGTTGGACCACTTCTTGGGGTCTTGGCTGATATACCAAGATAGTGCATCTCCCTTCAAACTCCTCATAAATAGCTTCATGTGGATCCTTTCGTATTTTTTGCTACGCCAACCAATTTGTCACAGTAGGTCCTCAGGTGGACCCTTGGATCCCCAGTACCATCAAACATCTCAAACTTTGGAGGTTTGTACCCCTCGGGCAGTTCGACATCAGGCTGTATGCAGAGGTCTTCATAGTTCAGACCTTCGATCCCCTTGACTCCTTCAACACCCTGGACTCGGCTAGTCAGCTTCCTAAGTTCCTCAGCCAGATTCTTGATAAGCAGGTCCTTCTCATCGGACTCAGATTTATGTGTGACAGGTGGGGTGGAGTGAGTCATAGTCTCCACGTAGATGGGATTGTTGTAGGCAAGAAGGTGATCTTTTGTGTGAGTATGAGGTTCCGGGGGTGGAGGTGGAGTGTTGTGGCAAGTGTTGCACTGTGCTGGGAGAGTTTGGTTCTTTGGGGGAGTGGCGTGACGATGAAGTGCAGGGTGATTTGGCTGTTTTGGGATATTATATGGAGGTGTAGGGGTGACGTCAGGCACATTGAGGGAAAATGACAGATTAGCCAGATTCCGAACTTGATCAAGTTCTTCTTGAAATTTCAACAGCTTTTGCTCCAGTAGTGACATGTTCTCATGCAAAACCTGAATACCCCGTCCGTCAGTGGCCTCTACCCGTTCAACCCTATTCTCTTGTCTAGTGCCGCTGGATTCTTCCATCTTACTTTTGCTTTTGTCTTTGCCCCTGGGAGGACTAGGAGGAGTAGGAGGAGGGCCCTTGGATCTTGTGTGATAGACTGATGATGCCAGAATGCACGAACTAACCTTTGGGGAGGGGAATAATAAATAAAGGAAAAACAAAAAGGTAACGAAGTCAGTGAGAATTATATAGAATATTGCGGTAATTTAAACACGTAATGCGAAAATGTAAAACGCATCCTAAGTTGGGGAACCTCTTTGTGCCCGAGGTAGGCCTGACGACAAATTAATTTGGAGAACTTGAAATGCTAAATGCCTCATTTTATTGATGATAAAAAATAGATAAATATCAAAACGACTCCAAATATGCGAAAAAGTCACTAATGGCCAATGGCCTTATTACATCAAAGGAGACAAAATAAAAGACACCCCTATCTACTTGGTCCTAGAAGGACTTTCCCCAGATTCGGCATTCCTGCTCCCTTTGATCAACTTTCCCAACTTGCGAAGTCCCAGCAGTAAGTAGGTCCTGGCTAGATATCCTCCTTCGGCTCCTTCAGCCTTTTTGCAGTCCTCGATGCTCTTGATGAATTTTTTCTCCAGCTCGAATTTACCTCGCTCCAAGTACCCTAGCCTTTTGTTGGAGCTGATATCCATATCCTTCCATTCCTCAATCATCTTTTTGCTGGACTCGTGTATCTGGTGATGATTATTCTCACATTCACGGATCCTCTTGCGTAGATTGTTGAATTTAACTTGCGCCCCGGTGACCCTGAGTGAATCCTAGCTCGAATCGACCCTCCATATCTTCTTCTAACCAGCTTAGATAGAAAGGAGTACAACCGACATGATACCTGTCTGGCTCGATGGTGTCTTTCTCAAGTACAATCTTGTAGTGCCACAAATGCTGGGCTTGGCACTTGTGAGGGCTGTCGTCATCCTGGAAGTCTGATCGAAGATGTATCATCTTCTCAACCCTAGGTATAACCTGCCTCCTCCCTGCTTGCCTCATAACTCAGAGAGGGACGTAAGGGTATGTTCCCCTCAGACCAATCAATATCAGAAATAAAGCGTCTCGGGATCGGATGATAAATTCGTCCGTTGGGAACCATTCAAACATCCACTGAATCTGGTCCTCATTCAAATTCCCCAGTAACTCAACCCATCCCTTGGCATTTTTTGGCTGAGTGAACATGTCTGGAATATAGTTCATTCGCTTTGGGTGGTGGAAAGCGATATGGTCATCCCAGATTCTTCAATGGATGTCTTGTCGGTAGTCACCCCTTTGCAGATGTTCAGTGAGCCAAAGTTGAAGTAATAAGTTGCAAACTTCGAAATGCTTTGCTCCCCGTTGACACATTTCTAAGGCTCGTTATATGTCTGCAATGATCATAGGCACAATGCTGAAGTCATGTCCGTTGATCCTTTCCATTAAAGTCTTAGTGACCATGGACAACCTAGTGTGAATCCTCTCCTTCTTTGTCGGGAACACCATTAAACCCATAAAACAAACCATGAAAGCAAACACTCGGCGATGGACATGCCCCAGAAAAGTGAGGGCGAACTCGTCCTGATGGGCGCGGTATGATTTGCTATGACCAAACCTCTTGTACAAGAGTAATCAAAGGGATGTACGAATCCTTTAAACATACCATGCCCGGAGTTTTCTTCAAACCCAACATTTTGAGAAAACCCTGGCCTGTGCGATTCTCAGGCATCAACAGCTTTAGAGATTCCCAAGCCAAACCGGTCATTTCATTGTTTCCGAAGAGGAATACCGACCGATCGCAATCCTAGAATAAGGTAGCAGCCTCTATCATCATTTTGTTAGCCCGGATATCCAAAAGAGAGGGAAGTTTGCCCAAATGTTTCCTGGCGAGTGTTTTGTCGCTGGAGTGAAAATCCTCCCACCAGTTTAACGATTTAGGGTGGATATTGGCGACCATGCCGAATCTGGGGGTTTCGTGCCTCATTTCTGCAAAACAAAGAGGGTTAGGCCCTTATCCCCACCGGACTTGACTATTTAACATCAATAAATAGCATGAGCATTTAGTTCTCCAAATAAATGCACAGAACGTGAAGGCGTCTGTTTGGGTTCCAGGGAAACCCAATGGACTTTGGACAAGGCTATCTTAAAGGCTATTGAGCGGACAACTCATTAGCCTGGATAGGTTTGACCATGATGCATGCAACATTACAATAGAGTAAGGTTTCTATGGGGTTTTAGACCGGTACCCTTGAGCGGACAACTCAAGGGGGGAAGGCACGGAACTGTTGACTGCATCACTGATCGACTAGTTTTACCGAAAATACGCCTTTCCGAATTTAGGGGGTAGTAATATAGGAATGGCGCAACCACTCATTGTAAGCATTTATATATGTCTTTGATTGGCACGAGTGGAATATGAATACAGAGCATGATATGAAATAAATAGCATTTAAACAAGTAGGCATGTATTTTCACGTTGAGGAAAGCGGTAAAGAAAGAAAATACAACAGTTATAATGGAAAGCGGTTACAAGAAAAACATGAAGATATGTCAGTTTTGTTTAGGAAAAATAAAGACTTGCCAAAATCAAACAGTTAATAGCATATAGCGGGGAATAAGAAAAGGTGTAAGCATTTAAACAAAAGTTAAAGGTCTAAATTCACGAAAGAATTTGAAATGGTAAAAGCCTAGGGAAGTTCCCTAGCAGAGTCGCCATGCTGTCGCGCCCCTTTTTTTTCTCCCTCCTCGCGGAGAGATCGGGTGCAGGACATTCTGGACAACTCCTTAAAAGGAAAAGGTTTAAGGAAGAGTCGCCACCTAACGATTTTGGGGTGCGTTAGGGCACCTTGAGTAGTTAACTCATAAACAAGTTTGCATTACCAGAGATTGGGTAAGGGCTTGAAATTATCCCGAGGGGAAGGTATTAGGAATTCGTGAATTTTGGATAATAAACAAATGACAAGCAAGGCTCACGTAAGAGGGGATTTCAAGTAAATACTGAAATTACTGAAAGAAATTTAAAGAATAACAAAATAAAATCATTTGAATGAAGATGTCCTAGGGTTTAAAGCAATATGAATCACTTCAGTGCAATACCCGGTATCTCACTCCTCAAAGAGGGGCTACACGTGGTATTAGCGCACCGGTCATCATATCCATATTCTACCCTTCCCACCTCGCTAAGGTATTTAAACGCGCGTGTTGGTTACGAAGCTTATCGCGTGCTATTACCCGTCCCGTTCTATAAGTCCCAGAGGGTGTTTAGGAATACTAATCCTATAAGGTGAGTACTAGGCTGACCCCCAGGTTTAAAGGATAAACTCTAAGCGACAAGTAGAGAAACAATTAGGATTTGCACATATGGGGTACACATAAACAGTTATAGGGCTTATATATCCCTCCACAAATAAAACATGTAAATGACACATCTCAAACATAACTAAAGTCTTAGGTTCAGAACCTACAACGGGGATTTCAGATGTGAAAAACAACAGTAGTAAACAACGGGTTTTGATGAGTTTTAGAAAAGGAAAGGAGTGAATGACTTTAAATCCCAGTAGTTTGTAGGCAAAACTGGAATTCTAAGTATAGAGACAGTAACAAATAGAGGATTTTAATGAGTTCCAGAAAAGAGTGCATGGTTGATTTTAAAACCATTTGTAGTGACATGCAGTGTATAAAAGACGGTTAATCAGATTTTTATCAAATATTGATCCTAAGGCTTGCCTAGGCGTCTGAATATATGTTGATTACTATTTTAAGACATAGGTGGAATGCAGATCCTTAGACTTTGATTTTAATAGACATATGATGAGAAAATGCAGATCCTATAGGCATGGTATCTAAGAATGCAAGTGAGATATTAAATATGAAACCAGTTTGGGTTTAAATTCAGGAAAAATGTTTTCAACCATTTGGAACATATTTTAGGCGAGATTATTAGCTATGTAGACGATGCAATGGCCTTATTTTACTTAGTTATTGAACCTAACACATGCTTTTCTAGGTGTTCAACATGGTACTCAACCCAAAACCTTAAATATAGACATGCTGAAAGTAGATCCCTAAGATAACATGGTCTCTAATGTAAATATTAATAACTTGATTGTAATTATACGCCTAAGTAGGATATCTAGATGTGAGTATGCATGTAGAGGCAGTGTTATTGAAACAGCTGTTTTAAAATTATACCAACTACGAACAGAATTTCTGAATGAGGCAACAATTAATATCAGTATGTTTTGTTATCTAACATGATTCTCTATGTGAGCAAGGATGTGATGAGATGCAGACCTAAGCACATGATTTCTAATGCAGATATGTCCTAAGCAGGATCTCTATTGCACACAGAGGTAAATATAAATCCTAAAACATGGTTCTTACCCTAAATTATACTAAGTATGCATAGACCCACCCTTTTCACTATCTAGCCCCGGAGTTATTTTACAAATGATTATTACAGACCAGTATAGCATAAATTACACAACTGAATAAGAAAATCAAGAAGCTATACTATAGAGAGCCTAACAGTAGGCCCAAATACTAGATCCACTTGCCATATGCCATGGCCTTCAACCCAAGTGTGTCATAGTCTCTAAGGACCTCCCAAGATCCTGGATAGTGCTTCACACCCAGGTACCATAGCCAAGGATGAGTAAGTGCAGTGTAGAGGGCCAGCCTTATGTGTCAAAGTTCAATAGGTACTCAAGGTCCCCAAGGCAATGCTCACACGAAGGGGGCAGAACCTAGAATCTAAGAGTAGTGGGAAATGCTTGGAGTTTAAAAAGGATTTTTGAGTTTGAAAAGAGTATTTGAAATAATAATTTTGAAAAGATGATTTCAGAAAATGATGAAGGACTTTGGTAAAACAGTTCATTAAAGAGAGAAAGCAATACAACTACAACCGGTAGGTAAAGAACTAATGAAAGAGCAAACACAAACATGGGTAAGGAGTTGGGGACAAATAACTTAGATATCAGCAATAGAATAGAGTTACAGATTCTTATAGTTATCACATAATTGTCATATAGTTGTCACATAGTTGTCACGAAACATCATAGATTAATAGAGTCAAGATTGTATAGCATTCAGGTGTCATGAGAGGCAAGTTCATAACATAGGGAATTAAACATGAATAAAAACATGAAACAATGGTCAGGTCAAGGTAAGAAACATTGACCTATAAACAAATAAGCATGCCAGAGTCACAGAATGAACAAGAGGCATAGTAGACTAAAAGAAAAAATGGGGGGATAACAGGGCATGCTAATGACACAAGATCTCAACAATTACAGGGAATCACATGGGAAGCAGAGTACATATTCAGACTTAACAAAAGGGAAAGACATTATGGGGTCATGCTAATTACATGGTAGGCAGTAGAACCATAAAATAAAACACATAAGGAACAATAAGTACATAAACAAGAACTGGAGCATATTGTATATAGATGCTATAAATCTAAATCCGAAACATACCAGTCGAATGACAGGAAATAGCAAAGTGCAAAGAGACAGAACAACAATAGTAGTATGCAGAACAAAGAGCAGCAGAGGACAATATGCAGAATGAGAGAGAGCAGCAGCAGGACAGTAGTATGTAGAAGCACAAGAGCAATAGAGATTACTCAGTCTTGGCTTTAAGTCGACTCAGTGGTCAGTAATAGATGCAAAGTGCAAATGGAGATGTGTATGAAAACACATAAAGTTTAGAGCAATATACTTAGTGGTCAGTGCTCTCAAAAATCAGTGTATGTATGTCAGTGTCCCTTGTAAAGAAAGAAGACATGGTCCTTATATAGTTTGTGAAAATGAGTAGTGCATAGGCAAATTATGGAAATAACAATCAGTCGGTACCAATTAAGCCAACTAGACTCCTTTAATTAAGGAGTCTAGTTCAAACGGTATAGTAGAGGCAAAATAAGGAAACGAAATCAGTCTAATTAAGGTTGATTCTGTTAAGTTAGGGACAAGAAACAACATAGTGCATAAATAAAGCCAAATACATAGTGTGTAATTAAGGAAACCTGAACTAATACATTTATAAAAATAGGGTATCAGTTTGAAAAATCAATTAAGAGGATCTCAGATTCTATTATAATCACAGGGAATCCGAAATAGTTAAGGAAATCATCATATAAACATGGAAGGAATTCAAAAAATGGTACAAAATTACAGAAGGAATACACAAGATCATGTATTTAAGGAAAACATCACAAGCATGGAATTTTAGACAAAAGGATCAGTACAAATCAATAGTCAGTAAGGTATAGGGTCGAAATTATCAAACATTTAAACAACATTCACTCGCTGACACAAAGAGATGCTAGTAGAACAGTAGGAATTAGAGGTTATAACAATGAATCAAAGCAGGAGTTGTAGAGAACACATGGATGCATAGTCGAATAGTAAAGACCAACCCAGAACACTAGGGTTTCGTCAATAATAGTTCAAATAACACGAAATCATGAGACAATCACTTAAACATAGCATAGATGACTAAAAATCAAAGAGGAAAGCTGTTTGAGAACAGGGTAGAGAAACCCTAGTTTTTGAAATTGTTAGAAAAAAAATTTTCCCGGAGAAAAACCTGAAGAAACTTCATAGCATTGTAAATATGAAACGGATCTTAAAGAAAAC
>ML297178.1:1087-25536 GCA_005239495.1 Nicotiana undulata | reverse complement strand
TATATATATATATATATATATATATATATATATATATAATTTAAATGTTTTGTTGACCATTTGAAACTTGACAATTTATTTTTGTCTTTCTCTTCTTACTACATTTATTGATAAATGATCAAAATCTGCATTTGCAATTCAAAAAGACTAAATTAATCTGATTATAAGATAAGTGTGTATTAAATTCACAATACTTTTTTCTCCAATATAAATAGGGGTCACTACATCATATAACCTTTGTAAATTAAGGTTGTGAGCAAATTAAGCAAAGAAAATAAATGGCTTCTTCTTTCATTATTACCTCATTTCTTGTATCTTTTTTTCTATCCATTCTCTTCACATCAACAATTGTGAAGGGAGATTTAGTTAGTGATATTTGCTCCAAAACACCCAATGCTACTCTTTGCGAGACACTTATAAGATCAGATCCTCGTTCTAAAACCGCAGATCTTGAAACCCTAGGCGCGATTACGTTTAACCTGACTTCCAAACTTATCGACTCAGCATCCGCTCTGGTGACTTCTCTTCGCGATAAAGCGACGAACGCAACACTAAAAGAAGTATATTCAAAGTGTATTGACCAATATGCATATGTAGAACTTAGTAGGGAAAATGCAGAGGGTTATTTTAAGGCCAAAAAATGTGGGGAAGTTGTCCATTTTATGAGTCGTTCAATTGGTGATTTATTGACATGTGATAGTAGCTTTTTTGGACATTCAGTGGTTGAAGATGAGAAGCTACAACAAGCTAGTTTTTCTTTGGAACAATATTGTAGTGCTATTATTGTTATGGCCGTTCGTCTCTAGACGATAAAATAAATTTAGAATTTTTCACAAATTTATTAAGAGCTATAATATAAATTATTTTAGAATTTCTTATGTTTATGTTAATTTCTCGATGCTTGTAATCTGGCCAAAAGAAGTGTGATCTCAATCAAGTTCATGTTAATTTAGACATTTTTTTAAATGTCTAAATTTTTTCAAAAGAATCCTCTTAATATCTTAAATCCTAAGCTATCGTGTAAAGTGATCGTTTAATCCTTAGCGCTCATCTAAAGTTCAGACTTAACCATCGTGAAAAGTCTAAATTACTAATTTTGGTAGAGGCGAATTCCAAATTTAAACTTAATAGGTTCATTTTAATATTTTCAATATTAAACTCATTATACTGTTATAATTATGGGCTCAATTATAAGATTAGTTGAGAGTTTAGTAAGTTTTTACAGACTATGTATCGAAAGTTACGAGTTCAAACGAATCCATAGCCGGTAGGCTATATTTGCCCTTGCGTCTGAGGTCCAAAATTAGCCATCGTAGTAGACAAAGACCGTTACCCGTTTATTAGGTCCTAGTCGCAAGGGTGGATCCAGCGTAGCGGTATTAACTTAGTACTTTTGACGCAAAGCATAAATTTATGTGTAAAAATTATTTAAAATAGGAACAAATAATTGATGTGAACCCATAACTTTAACAATATAATGGGTTCAATAATAAATTTTTTAAAAGTTGAACCTATAGAATTCAAATTCTAGATCTGCCTCTATCAAGTTAATCATATACGTAACTTTTTTTAATCGTAATACCATCTTACAATTCGTCTATCACACATACACATATAGCTCATTAAAATAACAATAATGTTATAAATAGAGTTTTATTTAAGGTGAATGTCTTTATTTAGAGAGATTTTAGGGATTTTACTTGGTGGCTAAGTCACTCTTTTCATATAAATAGAGGGGTTCTATTTCATTGTAATTCATCACATATCAATAAGAATTATATCCCTACTTTTATCTGCAATACTATTCTTCTTCTTTTATTGTTTTATAAAATGTTATCAGCACGAGATTCTAACCAAATGAGAAGAAACTTTGGGATTGAGCATAATAATTGTCAATTGTTCCATGAACTTCCTTCATAGATTTAAGGTAAGTATTTTACCGTATTTTTCTCTTTTATACTATAATTTGATTTAAATACAAGCAAAGACGATAAATGTTTATTCTAACTCTAATGGAGTTTAAAAGATATTATAACAACCCAAAGTGGTAAAAAATTTATGCTTTGTCATGATCAAATTCATGTATGATTGTGGGCAAAGAATTGAAAACTCGTCCCATTGAATTTGCTCAATTCTCATTCCCTTAAGAGAATGTGATAATAGTATGTGACAAGTCTAAAGAAGACAAAACTATTACTATGAATGTATCAATGGATGTGGACGTGGCAATAGACGAAATTATAATCGTCATCATTATGATAATGAGAAAAATAAGAATTCTCAAAATAATCTTTCACTCTGTGAAAGTAATATGTCATCAATTTGACATGGGATTTTATAAAGGACATATAGATGATTTTGGTCCATTCATGATGTGAATGTGCCAACATGTGATTTATGAATACATATTCATTATTGAAAGAATATAAACGTTGCTAGTGGTTGAGAATATACTACATTCACTTCTAGAAGGAGGTTTGAGAGGAAATAAGAAAATAATGTCAATATTATGACATGAATGAGCATTGGTCACATACCTATTTACGCAAAAATATTTTGGTAATGTGATTATAAAGACAACCTAAGATCAAATGGGGTAACTTGACCAAGGACAAAGCTCAAGAGTTAGAGGAGAAGTTGTTGGCTATGAGGGTCTGGATGAGTATGGGGGACGCATCTGTATGTGGTTCATGAATGTAGATTGCATTTGGGTAGCTTCTAGAGAGTTCTTAGGTGTCACTAAAGTCTCTCTTTGGGGCCATAAAGGGGACTGGTGGTGGAATGAAGAGGTTCAAGGTAAAGTGGAAGCTAAGAAAGCTGCTTATTTGAAGCTAGTAGAGAGTAAAAACGAGGAGAAAAAAAGGACTTATTGGGAGTGTTGCAAAAAGGCAAATAAAGAGGCAAAGTTAGCAGTTACGACGGCTAAGAACGCGGCGTTTGCTCAATTGTATGAGAAGCTCGAGGGCAAAGGCGGGGACAAGAGGTTGTACCAGTTGGCCAAGGTGAGGGAGAGGAAAGCTCGCGACTTAGACCAAGTAAAATGCATCAAGGACGCGGATAGAAAAGTGTTGATGGACGAGGCACTCATTAGGAGAAAATGGCAGAAATACTTTCATAAACTGTTGAATTAAGAGGGGGATAAACGCATTGTGCTGGGTGAGTTGGAGCACTCCAAGATCCGGCGGGACTTTGGGTACTGTAGGTAGATTACGGTAGAGGGGGTCGAAGGGGCGATGCGTAAGATATGTAGGGGCAGAGCAACGGGGCCAGACAAAATCCCGATGGAATTATGGAAGAGCGTGGGGCGGGCAGGTTTGGAGTGGCTCACTGGGCTGTTTAATGTTATTTTTAAGACAAAGAAGATGCCCGAAGAATAGAGGTGGAGTACGATGGTTCTGTTTTACAAGAACAAGGGTGATATCCAAAATTGTAATATTTATAGGGGTATCAAGTTATTGAGTCATACTATGAAGGTTTGGGAGATGGTGGTGGAGGACAAGGTGAGGAGGTGCGTGTCTATTTCTGAGAATCAGTTTGGATTCATGCCGGGGCGTTCGACTACGGAAGCGATTCATCTGGTAAGGAGATTAGTGGAGCAGTACAGGGAGAGGAAAAAGGATTTGCATCTAGTGTTGATTGACCTTGAGAAGGCATACGATAAAGTTCCGAGGGGGGTCCTGTGGAGGTGTTTGGAGGTTAGTGGCATCTGATGGCGTACATCAGGGTGATTAAGGACATTACGATGATGCTAAAACTCGGGTGAGGCCTGTGGGTGGTGATTCTGAGCATTTCCCTGTGGTGATGGGGTTGCACCAGGGATCGGCTCTTAGCCCATTTTTATTTTCCTTGGCAATACTGTCGCGTCACACCCAAGGGGAGGTGCCTTGGTGCATGCTATTTGCCGATGATATAGTGTTGATTTACAAAACGCGTAGCGGAGTTAACGCGAGGTTGGAGGTTTGGAGACAGACCTTGGAGTCTAAAGGTTTCAAACTGAGTAGAACCAAGACAAAATACTTGGAGTGCGAATTCAGTGACGGGACTCATGATGCAGACGTAGAGGTTAAGCTTTATGATCAAGTTATCTCCAAGAGAGAGAGTTTTAAGTATCTCGGGTCTATTGTCCAGGCTAACGGGGAGATTGAAGAAGATGTCGCACATCACATCAGAGCAAGATGGATGAAGCGGAGGCTCGCTTCCGGTGTTTTGTGTGATAGAAATATGCCGCTAAGACTTAAGGGTAAGTTTTATCCAGTGGTGGTTCGACCGACTATATTGTATGGGGATGAGTGTTGGCCGGTCAAGAACTCCCACGTGCAGAAGATGGGAGTAGCAGAGATGAAGATGTTGATATGGATGTGTGGGTGTACCAGAAGAGATAGGATTAAGAATGAAGCTATCCGGGACAGAGTGGGAGTAACCTCCGTGGAGGACAAGATGCGGGAGACGAGGCTGAGATGGTTCGGACATGTTAAGAGAAGGAGCATTGATGCTCCTGTCAGGAGGTGTGAGAGGTTGGCCATGGAGAGTTTGAGAAGAGGTCGAGGTAGGCCTACGAAGTACTGGGGAGAGGTTATTAGGCAGGACATGCCGCTACTTCAGCTCACTGAGGACATGACCGTTGATAGGAGGGTGTGGAGGTCGAGGACTAAGGTAGAAGGTTAGTAGGTAGTTTATAGTTGTTCACATATAGTCTTAGTAGCATGCATATCCCTTCATATTCTTAGATTTTATTACGTTATGTGATTTTGTTCGCCTCAGGTATTGTATTCCCTGTTGCTATTATTTGATACTACTTATCCTTTATCTCTCCCTTTTCTTTTCTCTTACATCTTTCTTTCTTCCTTGCTTTCCTCTTCTTCTTCTTTCCCTTCTTGAGCCGAGGGTCTATTGGAAATAACATCTCTACCTGCATTAGGTAG
Source organism: Nicotiana undulata (assembly GCA_005239495.1). NCBI lineage: Eukaryota > Viridiplantae > Streptophyta > Magnoliopsida > Solanales > Solanaceae > Nicotiana > Nicotiana undulata. Next base: position 20,614 of record ML297178.1, on the reverse strand, counting down.
GGGTAAGTTCTGCGTACAGACTACCCTCCCCAGATCCCACCTGTTGGGATCAAACTGGACTTGTTGTTGTTGTTGATTATAAAGACAACAGTAATGCAAGAGATAGATCTTGCATATAACTTTGACCATGACCATAATGGTATAACATTTTCTTTGAAAGAGATATTCACCATATGGATGTTGATGAGTATGTGGTGGTACAAAATTAATTGAGAACTTAGAAGAGTCAATTATACTATTATGGAGAAAGACAATTGATTACCAATAAGGTATTGTGTCGTAGTAAGTCTCAAAGAAACTTATTTAGTTTTTAAAGTATTCGCGAAAGCGGCTAGTTATACTGAGACTATAAATAAAGGAAAGATTTAATATCTTCTATTACTACAACTTGTAGCGGGGTATGTATGTGAAAATCTACCTGCTTTATTCTCCAGTTTGTACTAAATAAATAAAATAATGCCACAATAAAGTGAAAGTTTATTGATATAAAAACCCATATCATAACAAACTTGGAGTTTATTGATAATTGCACAAGGCATGGTGTAAACCTGAAGTTTATCAATATTGATAATGTATCCACTTGGCACAGTTGATTTAGCCATGTTAATTTAAGTATGATGTGCAAAAATAAAAGAGAATTCACATGGGTAAATATGAAAGAACTAGAAAGTTCTTTACGAATTCTCTTATGATACTCGTTCTCATTAATTAATAGACCAGCTGAAATTGCGACTGAATCCCATAAATGCTGAAAATTGAAAAGGTAAATATGGGCACATTCACATGTCATGTATACCACATAAGATGCATCTATGAGATGTTTACATGTGCTATTATTATTAACCCGCAAGATGGTATGTGTGAGGTAACTTGCTCAATAATTTAATTTCGAGCCTAATTTCCATATTTTCTATTCAAGACAGTTCCTCTTGATAAGTTGGTTTACATCACAATTGATTTAGCAAAATGATTTATTAAGTGCCTCCACTTAATAGCTAAAATATTGCTTATGAGAACAAAGTTATCTAGATCAGTTAGATATACGTTATATACGAAAGTATGTTATTTTCTCCCCTCACAAGTGGTTCAAGGTCAGGAACCAAATAATTCTATCTTATTATTATTATTAATGTGCGGTGTATATTTTAATTAACACCACAATGCACAAAGATGGGTTCCCAAAATTGAGGAAGAAAGTTAGTTTTCTAACATGAGAGGGAGACAAGAAAAATAGTTAAGGAAAACTATTATCATTTGTACATCTATATCCTCGAATAACATAATATGAACTTGAAGTTCATAAAAAGATAATTCATCTACAATATATTGCAACGCATGCCAGACGCATTTTCTGACCCAAAAAGAGTAACTGTATTCTCACTGCAAATGCTCTTATTAGAATAAGTCCTAGAAGGACAAAGTCTATGATACACTTAAAGTGTATAGACAAATCGGTTACAAATAAAATTCTTGATAAAGAAGATGAGTAAATGATCAAAATAATCATAATAAGGAGGCAAGTGATCTAAAAGATCACATGACATAACACTTCATAAAATCTCAGGAGAGGTCTAGGTACCTACAAATATGAATGAAGATATCTCTATGTTATGTCATTATGGAGGAAAAAAATCGGAACCGATATAAAATGTTCGTCGACGACTATCATAGAGCCAAGTATTTAATGAGAATCTTAAGTCTGTAGAATACAAATACAAAAATATTGGCCAAATGGAAGAGTCACAATTCGAAAAGAATTGGTGTCATAGAAAGACATATAGTGTTGGACCTGCAGTTCAAACACTTTAATGTATAAAGTCAACAGCGTGTGCAATGACTTTTATCTGTCTCAGATGTCTAAAATGACATGAAAACTTGATATGCATCTAAAGTCTGTTTAAATGGCTTATATGACTTAACTTATGACAATCCCTGAATGATTTAAATCGCTTAAAGTATATACAATTCTTGGTCCTGAAGCACCACATCCTAAGTGTAATTTGTGCACATTTGTATCTTTCTATAACTATAAGCATGATAATGTTATAGCGAGGATTTCAAGGTGCAACATATTCATTCAAGTGATAATATGGCTGACTTGTTCACCAAATCTCTACTGATGTCAACCTTCAAGAAGATAGTGTATTGTTGATACCCAATTTTTCCTCAAATTATTTTTAAAACTTGCATATATACCTTCAAAATCAGTTTTTATAATGATTGGCATTTTTATATAATTTTTCCATATTTTTATTAATTTATTATAATTTATCCAGTATTTTTATCTCCAATAATTAATTATAAATTGCATAACAAATGATTTCAAAATATATTTTGGTTTAATACATTATTTTTAGGTCCTATTAAGGCCAAACTATTTTATAAATTGGCCTAATTAGCCTTATTTGGCTATAATTGCAATGACTTTGCAATTATGGCCTAATTACATATTGTTTGTGCTATTTTACTCAATAATTAGTCATTTTACATTTTTTATACTAATTAATCATTTTAATGTCATTTGTTTAGCCTGAATTTCATCTTATATAATTATTAGCCATTTTTATTAATTACTTAGCTATTTTTTGGTTATTTAACATTTAGCCACTTTAATTTTCAATTTTAATCCAATTAAAATCGGACCCCTTTAGCCCAATTAGTACCCAACCCAGTCTTCAATCTCACCCGGCCCAATCCCCCTTTTTAATCTGAGCCATTGATTAATTCAAATNATTAAAACCTCCCTTAATTAACCCCCTAAGACTCCCCCCCCCCCCCCATTTCCCCGGCTTCATTTTCTCACCCATCTCTCTATCTCCCTCTCTGAGACTCTCTCTCTAGAACCGTCCCCCCCTTTGAGTCCTGTCTCTCCTTCTCCGTCCACCTCCCTTGCCGGAAACTATGGGGTTCTCACCCCTCCTTGATCCTACGGCTCCACCTTGCATGTATGTGTCATTGATGAAGGTTTTCAAGCGACCCTGAGGCAACACGCTCCCATCTCCGGTCTCATGCCATGTTTTTCGGCCTCTTATGGTCGTTCGAGTAAGGCCTTTTCATTTTCCGGCCAAACGCCGATAATATCTAAGTCTCTCTTCTCTTTTGGGTTTTCTCTGGAAACCCTAGTTCTAAGATCTTCCGATCTTCCTAGATCTATGACAGATCTATGTTATTCTGAGGTTTTCACTTTTTCTCTCTTAAAACCCCTTTGTTTTCAAGCGATTCTTCATTTTTTTTTCAAGAACTAGGGTTCTTAAAACCCCTTTAAAACGGTTTTCTTTCTGACTTTTAGTATTATCCTATGATTTTATTATGTTTAAACGTTTAGTCGAGCTTTTCCCCTTTTGTCTGACATATTTTGCTAAAACCCTAAGTTTCTTGGTTTTAATATGTGATTCTGAGTTCGTCTTTGATAATATGCATATGTGTTTGTTTATCATGAACAATCTATGCTCTGTATTTTGTTTTCCGCTCTTTGTGTTTATTCTGTTAATTTCTTCAAATCGTTTAGACTATGTGCTCTATGTGAATTCCCTGCTTTATGTGACTATGTTTGCTTGATATGGTTTCTGATTCTTGCCTATTATGAGTCTTATTCCGTTTGTTCTCATGAGTTTGTGCTAATTTCTCCTAAATTAGTACTATTTTCTATTTATGAGTCCTGAATCCCTGTGATTGATTCTTTACTGATCTCGTACGATATTCTATATTGATTTTAACCTCTTGAAATTATTTCTTACCTTATTCTATAGTCGACTAGGCTATTAAACTGATTCTCAAATCTTTCCTTGATTATAATATTCTGAATCTAGTCTCTATTACATGTGACATACTTGCATTATACTTATGCTTATTTCCTTATATGTCATGTTTAGTCTTACATGATTTCATTCCATATTTGCCACTGTCTATTACTGTTTGAGTCTAATTCCTTGATTAAAGGAAGTGCTTATGCTGATTTGATTCTAATTGGTACATATTGCTATAATTATCACTAACTATGATTCTTGCCTTATTCTCTACTTAGTATTAAAAACTATAAATACACTACTCTTTCATTAACATCACACACACAGACACAATATACTCATTTCTCTCTCTTACTTTCTTACACACTCTCTCTTATTGACTACTGGCTACTCAGTCGGCTGAAAGCCAAGACTGAGTAACTTATTAATGCTCTACTGCTCTACTTGTTCTACTGCTCTATTGCTCTACTTCCCTACATACTATTGTTCTATTCTCTCACTCTTGACTAGTATGTCTTCTATTTGATTTACAGCATCCAAAACAACATGTTTGTGTTCGTATTGCACTTTCTCTTATTCCTTTTGTGCTTCTACTTGTGGTTCTACTGTTTACCCTGTAACTAGCACATCTATTCTGTCTATGTGATTTCCCTTCCCCCTATTTCATCATGTCTACTGCTCCTCCTATTTGTTTGTTACAATTCTGCCTTACTCCCTAACCCCAGTACATTATCAGCATGTGTGCATGACCTCCTAGTTACTAAGTAATCCTGAACCTAATGTAGGAACCTGTTTAGCATCCCTCAATCTAATGCTGTTAAGCTCCTGGCATGAACATTTTGCGATAAAATGTGTTGTCACTGTCTAAGTTCTACAATACCTTCTCTGATGTATACCTGTGTGCAGATATGCTCTTACATATGAATTACTTGTCCCTCAATCCCCTTTTCCATGTTTGTGTTTGATTCCTTGAACTATGTATGCTATTTTGATTCTGAGTTGTACTACTCACCTCTTTTCAAATAAGAGTTAAACTCTTCTATTGTTTTTCTTTCAAGAACTGATTCTAGATGGATCATTTTCAAACTATTTTCTCAACTCAATTCTTTTAAAAAAAACCATATCAAGAACTTGCACATACTCTTAGAAGTCTAGGTTCTTCCCCTTTAGTGTGTGATTGCTTTGGGACCCTATGAGCTCCCTCTGAACTCTGACACACTAAGGCTGGCCCTTCCGCACTGCACTTACTCAAAATTTGATTATGACTCTGGGTGTGAGCACTGCCCGGGATCCCTTGATATCCTTAGGGAACTCTGACACACCTGGATTATGTGAAAGGTTGTGAATCAAATGGCAATGAGGCATTCTGGAGATTCTAGGCCTATCAGTAGGCTCCCTATAGTGTAACTTCTTATTTTCCTTTATACATTTATGTAATTTATGTCAATGGTCTATAATAATTATTTGTAAGCAACTCTGGGACTGGATAGTGAAAAGGGAAGGGCAATATACATGCTATAGTTTACTAAAGGGTAGATACCATGCTCCTATGTTTACGTTCCCTATTTGTGTACTAGGATTCATGCTTAGGACTGATGTATGCAAGCATATCATGCATTAGATATCCTGCTCTCTAGGTCTATATTTACTGCTTTAACATCTCATTTGGTATTATCGTTTGTCACTTAGAAAATCATGCTCTAAGATTAAAACCTGCTATTCATGTAAACCAGGCCTAATATTGCTATAATATTGTGGTACACTTAGAAATTCTGCCTAGGATAAAAATGTGCTAAATAAACAAGTCATTTTCATACTCGTTGCATTCTGGAAGAATGTTCAAATATTGTAAATTTATGCATTTATAAAATCTTGCCTAGGAATTCTGCGTACAACTCATTATGCATGTGCATATTAGATATCATGTTCTACACCTAAGTTAACTACTGATACATAGAAAAAGGACTTAAACTGTTTTACCCCAAACAACTGTAATAATTCTGCATTTTGGTGCGCACCTAGGTACAACATAATAGGCACCATAACTTGTAACAGTTTCTTTCAAAAAAATCTAATAACTGCTGAGCATTCTGACACGCCTAGGCAAGCCTTAGGAAATTAAGGTTGTTAAAACTGGAAATACGCCTTTTCTATGTACACTGCCTAATTATCAATAGGTTCTAGGCAAAAATGATTAAGACTTCCTCTCTGAGTTATAAACAAATCTGCCTCTTTATTATTATCACATAGATACCATGTTTTAGGATCTGAATCAAAAGACTTTAATTGTGTTTGAGCCATGCTGCTTATTTCCCTTATCTGTGGAGGTACTTGAGCCTTTTCTGTTTATATGTGTATCCGCCTTAATTGCAGTCATGTATGTTCTTGTTTGTCGCTTAATATTTTGCCTTTAAACCTGAGGGTCTGCCTAGAACCTCCGTCATATGATAGAAGTCCTAAACTCCTCCAAGGACTATTAGGAAGGGACGGGTAACAACATGCAATAGAGGTCGTTGACCAACACTCGCTCTAATTACCTTTACGGGGTGGGAAAGAGTAGATATGGATATGATGACCGGTACGTTAATACCACGTGTAGCCCCTCTTTGAGGAGTGACATACCGGGTATTGCATTGATGTGATCCATATAACAAATAAACCTAGGACATCTCTTACGCATGTTTAGACTATAATCCTTTTCAAAATCTACTTAGCCATTAAATATTTTCAAACTTAGTAACATATGGGAGCTTAGACTGCAAATATTTCAAAACCATCTACTAATTTAAACATTAATTGCTTACTTGCTAACTGTGCAAATTCACAAAGTTGTTTGGCCGGGAACCACAGTTGTGGATCCTTAGGGGTGCCTAACACCTTTCCCTTAGGATAATTTCAAGCCCTTACCCTATCTCTGGTTATCAAACTTGTTTGTAAATGAACCCCAATAGATTCTCTAACGCACTGTAACTCGTTAGGTGGCGACTCTTCAAAACTTGCAAGCCCCTTTCCCAAAAGGAATGAGTTGCCCCAACCGATGTCAAAAACCCTTTGACCGGCCCCGAAAGGAGTTTGGAAAAAGGGGGCGCGACATGTACAAGATTGGGATGCGAAGGATCAAGGATGTGAATTGATGCTCTCACCAGGGGGAGTTAATACGTGTTGTATTCTTTTTCCCTTACAAGGTTTTATCCCACTTGGTTTTCCTTGCAAGGTTTTTGACGAGGCAACCACAAGGCGTATTTCTAAACATGTGTACTCTTTTTTCTTTACTATAATTTTTTTGCCACTGGGTTTTATTTTAGTTAAGGTTTTAACGAGGCACATTATCTGTTGAATAAACATTCAAGGGGGAATGTTATAAATAGATTTTTATTTAAGGTGAATGTCTTTATTTTAGAGAGATTTTAGGGATTTTACTTGGTGGCTAAGTCACTCTTTCCCTATAAATAGAGAGGTTCTATTTCATTGTAATTCATCCCATATCAATAAGAATTTTCTCCCTACTTTTCTCTGCAATACTATTCTTCTTCTTTTATTGTTTTATAACAAATAACAAATTTAATCTAGCAGTAATTGATAAATGGACCTTAGACCTAACTTAATTCCAAAAGCTAACTTAAGACGTGATGATCGCCCAAGACAATATAAGGAGCCCAAAAAATCTACATCTCGCAGATGAGGGACTCAACACCTCTCCCCCCTCTTCATAGGAGGATTGCCTTAGGCCATATAAGGAGCCAAGGAAATCCACACCGCGGGACTCAACAATAATAAACTAGTTTGTACATTTCAATTGCAACCATGCAAATCGCCTCTTGAAAATCAATTATAGTCAGACCTCTATGTAACAACATCTCTATATAATAGTCATTCACTATAAACGTCAAATTTTTCTCAGAACCAATTTTTATGTTACATTATAATAAATGTCCTCTATAATTAACACTTCACTGTCAAAAAATATCTGAAGAAACAAAATGTTATAGAAAGGTTTGACTGTATAACTTATCATTCACCGAATGTTTCCACTTTCCTGTCGATAAAACCGTCAAATTAAATGGCAACATATTATTTTACCGTCGATACACTCCGTCGAGAATTTCAGAATTTTTCGTAGTGAGACCATATGATTTTCATATTTAAAGGTTGGAAATTAAGCAACCCTTTTGAATTTTAATTTGTTGGTAAAACAACGTTAGTTAAATTAGTAGTGTAATAACCACCTTCCAAGTAATAAAATTTATCGATCGAATTCAAAGAAATTTCATTTGAAGCTATTATACCCATCAACAAAGCTACTAATTAATTTATAATATAGCACATCACAAAATTGTAAAAAAAAAAATTCAGATTCATGATTTAGAGACGAATGGCTATAATTGTAATAGCACTACAAGTTTGTTGCAGTAATAAACTAGCTTGTTTTAGCTTCTCATCTTCAACTACTGAATGTTCTGGAAATTTAACTGCTGTCACATGCATGCAAATCACCAGAGGCGAGGATTTTAGGTTTATGGGTTCCTACAAAATTTTCAAGTTAATATATAATACCAAACGGATGAACGGAGTGAGTTCCAAACTAAATATTCTTATACATTTAATGGATTTTTTCAATATAAATACAAGCTCTACACAAAGGTTACTGGGTTCACGGAAACCCGTAGCGGATGAACTGAATCTGCCTCTGCAAATCACCCATTGATAGAAACATAGAACTAACTACCTCTCCATATTTTTTGTTCAAGAAAGATGCCTTGGCAATTTCTTTATTCATTTCTAAAAAATAATAATACGATGAACACGAAGAGTATAGTCCTTTTAGCGTTGGATCCTTTGCGTTATCGCGAAGAGAAGTCACCATAGTAGACGTTGATTCGATAAGCTTAGAAGTCATGTTGAACGTGATCGCGCCTAGGGTTTCAAGATCTGCTGTTCGAAGCGGCCCGAATGCTGCACCCTAGATGGCGAAAGTTCAGTAGCCGAAAGCATTACTAGCTAGAACGAGGATATGATCTTATAAGTTTCTCGCACACAGAAGGATCGGATATCTTGACACAAATATCACTAACATCACAATTGTAGATGCGAAGAGGATGGATAGAAGAAAAGATACAAGAAATGAGGTAATAATGAAAGAAGAAGCCATTTAATTTCTTTAATTACTTTGGTTACAACATTATAAGCAAATGTTATTGATGTAGTGACCCCTATTTATATCGGAGGAAAAGATATTGTTAATTTAATTCACGCTTATCTTATAATCAGATCAAATAGATCTTTGAAATGTAAATGCATTGATCATCCATAATTAAAATTTTATCAATAAAAAATACTATTACTCCCTCCGGTTCACAATAAGTGATTTTTTGTCCTTTTTTTGTGATTCAAAATAAGTGATTTTTTCATATTACAAGAATGAATTAATTATTTTTTCCTACATTATCCTTGGAGTAAATAGTGTTAGAGTATTGTGTTAGGAGTGTTTATGTGAAGAGATAGTAAAAGTTAATATGGTCAATTTCATTACTAATTAATGTTAAAGATGGATTTCTTAATATGTGTGAAAACAGCTAAAAAATCACTTATTGTGAACCGGAGAGAGTAGATTTTAGGGAAACTTACACAAATGTCCCAAATAAGTCTCAACTTACCAACCTCTAGCCATTAGTCAAAGACTTACCAAAACTAGCCAAATACATATAAAAATTGAAAACCCAAATAAATAAGGTTCTTTTTCTCAAAGAATCACATACAAAAATCATCTTCCATATTTTGAGGCGTGATTAGCAACATTAGATGAAAGACGGAAAGGAAATTTTATGGATGAGGTAACAAATAAGGTGATAAAATAATAAAAAATATATATACAATATTCCAAAAATCTAAGCAAAAAAGAAACTTTTCCAATGAGTATAGTTGAAATCCATTGAAAACATATAGATAAGTCAATATACAAAATTTGAGGAAGATCGGAGATGATTTAGACAGGTTTTGTATCAAAATTCGTAATTAAATCGAGTTCAAAAAATTCTTCTGTGACACATGTATCAAACATGCACACACAGGTATACATGTGATACACAACTGATACAAATATGATACATATTTGATACACAGTGTGATACACATATCATTTTTTTTCATGTTCATTTTTTACTTCGAATTTTCAATTCAAACCACCTTAAAACTTTACCAAATCATCCCAAAACTGAGATTCAAGTTCCTTAAGATGTACCCAATCTATTCTAATAACACCCACTCAAACTAAAGCAAAACTTTGATATTTTTTTGCTACAAATAGCTAATTGGCTAATATTAGTAATATTTGGCTAATATTGGTAATATTGTATGAATTGACTAATTTTTATAATGAACTACTTATAAATGGACATAGATGATAGTTTTAATATATTTTATCATTAAATGTAGTAAGAAAAGCGGAGGAAAATAAAATTTCAAGCTTCAAATGGTCAGTAAAGCGTTTAATAGCCTTTTTAAGTAGAGCGGTCAAAATGAGTTAGTTAAGCCCAGGCTTCACGAGCCATAAAATTAATTAGGAGTTTTTTTACACGTTTGATCTTTTTTTAATTATTATTTATAAAAATAGTATCATTTATTGTTTATTTTATAAAGAGCACTTTTTTTTTATTAATAGCACATTATAAAAATTAAGCTCAACATCTAATAAGTTAACTGACTCACTAATCACGGCAAGTACTTTTTTTGTCCATCTCCATTGTCCCTTTACAACATTCATCTTCTTCACTCCATTTTTTGAAAATCTGATGCATATCTGAATGCCACCTAAATCAAGATGTATTGATTTATACATCTTTTATACTTTGTATATCAAATATCATTTTAATTCAAAATGTATTTTATGTATATAATTTTTGTATATTTATTTGTGAAGTGCCATATTATTTTAAGAAGTATTTTTAATGTATATTTTAAATATATTTTATATGTCAAGTGCCATTTTAATTCAGGATGTATTTTATATGTCAAGTGCCATTATATATATATATAAATATACAAAAAAACAATATATATATATATATATATATATATATATATTGTTTTTTTGTATATTTATATACAATCTTAATTAAATTTAAGATATATTTTTTATGTATATGTTTTGTATATTTTAAATGTGTTAATTCAAAGTATATTTTCATATATACGTACTGCATATATTAACGTATATTATTATCGAAATAAAATCTTTATGTTAAGAAAGGAAGAAAGAAGTAAGAGAAAAATTTAAGAAAGATATTAAAAACAAAACGAATGGAACAAATTTAAAAAAATATATTGGCTTCGGCAGAAAACAAAACTAAGAAGACGAAGTAAAAGAAGGAAAGCTAATCAATAAAGAGAAAAACAAAAAGACATGATTTTTGTACAAATAATTATTAATTTTCCATTCAAATTACTTATGTTTAGGGATAATTAATATTCTTATTTTAATGGAACTGTGTGCTACCAATATAAATATTTTCCTTCCATATCTGTAATATTGAATTTCATGTTAAGGACAATTTTGTAAAGTCGATGGGATGGCCCAACCCAATCTTAAGCGGGTCGCAAGTTAGGACGAGCGAGCCCTTCTTCTTATTCTTTTTTTTCTTTCTATTTTACAAGAATATTTTTTCAATTTATATTTGAACCTAAAATCATGCATTTGTTCACGTTACTTCCATATGATAATGTGTACGTAAGTAAAAGTTGCAAAAGCATAAAAGTTTACAAGGGATTATGTCAATGTTACATAAACTTCATAGTACTCAAGAAAATCATTTATATTTTCATACAAAAGGGTTCAACTGTTAATAAAACTTTAAACTATTGTTTGCAACAAATTTTCGTAGTCCGAAAAATAAGCTGCAACAAAATAATATGAAGAAAAAGATATTTTATTGATAAATATTTGTGAGTACAATTCTATGTATCCCTTGATTCTCCTCTCTAAAATTCTCCGTGATTCGAGGGCTTGAGCAGTGTCTTTCTCGAATGTAGGACGATGCAGACCTCCTTGTGATGTATGTAACCGCCAAGAACATTGAGCATCACTTTGTTGTTACGGGTTGATCTCCGGGAAGAACTCCGTTGATCACTCCTTTGTTGAAGAACTAAGCACTTGATTATTGATCTCTCTGTTTGTTCATGCCTTCACCAATTGCGGAGTGGTCTTCTCCAACTCTGCATGTCTTGAGAGTTATGTAACCCCTCTATTTATAGTTGTAGAGGATGGACAATCTAACTCTCTTGCTTAATTCTGATTGGCCCATGTCATTTTAGCCACTTGGCGACCGGTGGTTGGTTCTTGCATTTTTACTTGGATTGCCACATCTGTGTCATCTTATTGGCCTGGAGTTTGACTGGATATGCCATGTCACATGGCATGAGTCTGGACCTTAAGATGAAATAGACATTGGGCTTGCAAATAATAAAAATGGACTAATTTAATTTGTAAAGCCCAAATTAATTACTTAACCAAAATAAAATTAATATTCAATCCAAATTTTGTATGGATTAAACTTAATAAATTTTATATGTCTACAGATGCCGGGGGAAGTGCACGGTTAGCCACTAATAATATATGTATTTATTTTTAAGCCATTGTTTAAAATGTCTTTAGTCTTTAGACACTGCTTTAATAAACTTTAACTGCCTGGACGAAATACCCTTATGCTCATGTCCTTAACTTTTGAACTAAACTTCAAGACTTAAGGACCTCAGGACTATATGTCCTTAACTTTTGAACTAAACTTCAGGACTTAAGGACTTCAGGACTACATGTCCTTAACTTTTGAACTTGGAACTCAAACTTCAGGACCAAGCGTCCTTAACTTTTGAACTTGTAAGTCAAAGTTAAGGACCTATTGTCCTTATCTTTTGATCTTGTAACTCTAAGTTAAAGACTGCATGTCCTTAACTTTTGAACTTAACTTCAGGACTTTAGGACCATTTGTCCTTAACTTTTGAACTTGGAACTCAAACTTTAAGACCAAGCGTCCTTAACTTTTGAACGTGTAAGTTCTTGTAACTGTAAGTTAAGGACTGCGTGTCCTTAACTTTTGAACTTGGAACTCAAACTTTAAGACCAAGCGTCCTTAACTTTTGAACGTGTAAGTTCTTGTAACTGTAAGTTAAGGACTGCATGTCCTTAACTTTTGAACTTAACTTCAGGACTTTAGGACTACTTGTCCTTAACTTTTGAACTTGGAACTCAAACTTCAGGACCAATCGTCTTTAACTTTTGAACTTGTAAGTCAAAGTTAAGGACCTATTGTCCTTATCTTTTGATCTTGTAACTGTAAGTTAAGGACTGCATGTCCTTAACTTTTGAACTTAACTTCAGGACCAAGCGTCCTTAACTTTTGAACTAGTAAGTCAAAGTTAAGGACCTATTGTCATTTACTTTTGATCTTGTAACTGTAAGTTAAGGACTGCATGTCCTTAACTTACAGTTACAAGATCAAAAGTAAATGACAATAGGGCCTTAACTTTGACTTACTAGTTCAAAAGTTAAGGACGCTTGGTCCTGAAGCTTGAGTTCCACGTTCAAAAGTTAAGGACATGCAATCCTTAACTTACAGTTACAAGATCAAAAGATAAGGACAATAGGTCCTTAACTTTTGAACTAGTAAGTCAAAGTTAAGGACCTATTGTCCTTAACTTTTGATCTTGTAAATGTAAGTTAAAGACTGCATGTCCTTAACTTTTGAACTTGGAACTCAAACTTTAGGACCAAGCGTCCTTAACTTTTGATCTTGTAACTGTAAGTTAAGGACTGCATGTCCTTAACTTTTGAACTTGGAACTCAAACTTTGGGACCAAGCGTCCTTAACTTTTGAACCTGTAAGTCAAAGTTAAGGACCTATTGTCCTTAACTTTTGATCTTGTAACTGTAAGTTAAGGACTGCATGTCCTTAACTTTTGAACTTGTAACTGTAAGTTCAAGATCCATAATATAGCAGAAAACCAAAAATACATCACAGAAATCACAAACCGAAATACACATGCCACCATAATTGCATACGATCAAAGATCACAACTAATTTAATCAGTAACAAAACTAACACGTTAATCTTTGAACAATCATAATGCTCATTCAAGAGCTTCTCAAATTAAGTTTATATATATTAAGTTTATGATTTAAACAATCATAGTACTTATACAATTTTGTTTGTATTTTTTATGAATGGAGTGGTTATATTCAAACAAAATTAGGTTGCATTGTTTGAAATGTAAGCACACCTAAAACATTAATTGACCAACAACAAAAACCCCAAAACGCAACCATTTTTGTCCATTTTATTATTAATAATTAATAATGCAATATAATAAATAAAGACAGATTTGGTTTCTGGAAAGAAATTACACATACAATTTCGTCACCAGATGTTCATATACGGCGGCACAGTTTTCTCCCAAACACATGAAAGAGATAAAAGAAAGGGTAACACAGTCTTTTCATTTTAATTTTAATAGACTAGTGTGCTACTATTGCTAAGCACTAAAAATAGTGGATAAAAAGTAAAGACCACCCTAAAAAGTGGTTACCCCATACAATTTTTACACAGATACCCCCTACTTCAAGTCTTGTCGAAGTATAAACTTGATGAGACTTAGCGGCGAGGCTTGAAGTATCGGGTGAAGAGAATCACATTTTTTTTCAACATTACGAAGAATTTGACTACTTGGATAAGTTGTAATGTTTTCTAAAAGCGCATGACTTTAGCCAAGATTCAAACACCGAGTGGTTAGCTATTGTCTTTTGGGAAAACATTACGCATATCCTAATTTGAATAGGATACCAAAAATTAGTGTTGGCCAAATAGCAGCTACTCACCTCTATATATGGAAAGTCCAACTTTTTTTCAACACTAATTCTTTAATCAATTCCGTCTAGAAGTCCAAGTATTAGCCGCCTTAAACCATTGTATAAGGAACCTTACGCGATCCTCGACCACCAAAAGAAAACGTCTAAACGAGAGTCTCTGGCCGGGTAAGACAATTGCAGGAAGACAATTATACCTTAATTAAGTATACTTTTCCTCCAAGTTTCGTCCTCTTTTCTTTATTTTTAAATCAAGCTTTAGTTATTGTAGGTGGAAAAATTCTGGAATTCATGACGTAAGAAAAGACGATGACGCTGCAACACCAACGACTTTTACAAAGTTCAACTCCAGAGTATTAGGCTCGTTTCCTGTGTAAAACTCTTTCTTGTGTGTAGTTTTTTTTTTTTACCAGTAATGGTTGCAATTATTCTCAGCTCTGGTGAAGTCATCGGCGAAGTCAGTAGTTAAGAGGACTATTGCGTTATTTAGACAAGTAGTTCGCAAAGCCAATACGTGTTAGGGATATATAGATATGCCCTAGATCCAATATCATATTTGATGATTTAAACGTATTTTTATGAACGTCATTTGATATAAAAATATATGGCATTTGATATTCTTTTATCATAGTTATTATTAATTGTTTGATTAACTTGATAAGGTCCTTGATTAAATTTTGAGACTTGACATTGTGATGGAGATCATGATAATAAAATTAAAAAATTTAATTAGTCAAATAAATTTAGTTATCAGTCCAAATGAAATATTATTATATTCTTTGCTAGCACAGAGGATATAATTAATATTGCGAATAAATTAAAACTTTCTATTTGGAATAGAAAATTAAAATTATATCTCTTAGTTAAAATATGTATGTGATATATATAATGTAAATTAATATTGATATATATAAAGGTTATATATATAATATTAATTTATTCTTATAAACCAATTTGAATTGGATCAAGAGACATGAAAGTCCAATTGGACTAACTAACGTGCGGCCATCACAAACCCATTTAATATGGGATTGAATTTTTAAAGAAGGAAAAAATCAGTGAAGTCCAATTTGGAATGGACTTTGAAAGGAAAAAGAAACGTCGTCTTTTCCTTGCCCTATTGGAAACGTGTTTCCAGTTCACGTATATATACATATATTTGTAGAGTTGAAGAAGATTTTTTTTTTGTGAAAAATCACAAGGTGTATGAGCCGCAGACACTGATTCTTGAGAAGAAAAATCACTTTGTGAAAGTGAGAGTGCAACACAAGCCAAGAGAGAAAATACAATTACAAGAAAAGTGTTTCTTGTTCTTCTAACATTGAGTTGAGATTTTTGAGAAAAATTTCAGCACAATATTTTTGTTCAATTTGTTCGCGGGTTTCATTGATCAAAGAGTTGATAGCAAGGGTCGGTCTCGGTGTGGACACGCATAAAGTCTTCGCACTATCCAAAAATTTTTTGGAAATGAGACTCTCTTCACCAGGTACGTCTTAGATCTGATCTATTGACATTTAAATAAATTTTAAACACGAAAAGTTCTGCCTAGGATTGTTATTGTCTTCCGCTGCGTGTTACGAACATCTATATGCAATCCTTCAGTGGTATTAGAGCCGTGGTTTATTGTGTCTAAAATTTATTTACGAAATATTTTAAGATTGTATTTGAAGAGTTCAAACCTTAATACTTGTGTATTGTGCAATATTCAAATTGTTTGAATGCATATTAGACTGATATTATTTTGTTGTGAATAAAATATGTATACATATAAGTTAACTATTGAGATAGTTCATAACTTAAATTTGAAAATTTGTATTAGATACAACGGTAATCTATAATAGGTTATTAGATTATACTGTTATTTTAATTGTTATTAGTTCATGAGATGTTAATTGATAATAATGTTCTAGCATGAATTATCTTTATTTGGTATATGTGATATATAAGATAAACATGTTAGAAAAATGTTGAATTTCGTTTTTGTGTCACGGGTTTGTTTGTTACATAATTTTGAGTTATTTATTACATGTAATGTAAATTACTTTAGGACTAATCATGTAGACAACTTGAACTAAATTAATCTTCTATAAAAGATTTGATCTTCATGTTATTAAAAGTTGTTTAATAACAATTCCCTCTTACTAAAATTTGAGTTCTTAAATAATAAAATATAAGATATTTTATTGTAAAGCTATCCATAAAAATAAATAATTTTATTTATTTCTTGTTTATAAGGAGCGGCCTGACAACCAGGAGACTTATAGTTCGAGAATATGTTAAAATTATTTATTGCATTAGATGCATGGATTGAAAGAATTATTCAAATTTTTACTAGACGCCTGGACTACCCGGGGAGTATAAAATTTAATAAGTTCTTTGCTATCATGATGGTTGAACTCAACTATGCCAATAGGATCGACCTGACTACCAGGGACTATTTGACATAGAACTATTTAAGGAAATTGTATAGGGATACAATTGGTAAGAGTACCTACCTTTAAAATATATGTGAGAAACGACTTGACTTCCAAGGGGCTCATACATATTATTAAAGGATTCCTTTACTCCACTAACAGAAATAAAGATTTCTTAAACTATAATGAGGGTAAATAGTTTAAAATAATTAGTGAAAATATCATTTAGATAAAAGTCCATGTCTTCATGATATATGTAAATATGTTCATATATTATTGCCTTTTCTTTTCTATATTTTAGATTTCTCAATATGTCTGTTATATCACTGCGTGAAATACTTGAGACCAACAAGTTGGTAGGACCAAACTTTGATGACTGGTATAGAAATTTGAGAATTGTTCTCATGCATGTAAAGCTCATTGATGTGATTGATAAGCCTGCAAAGATAATCCCACAAGAGAATAATATTCAAGGCACCAAGGTTTATCAGAAACACTTGGAAGAATGCCTTGCTATTAAACACATCATTCTCGCTTCTATGAGTTCTGAACTCCAGGGGAAACATCAGAATATGGATCCAACTGCAATCATTGAATATCTTAAGAAGATGGTTGATATACAGTTGGACATTGAAAACTCTCCAGTTGCACCCCTTGTCAATCATATGATTGTTCTTACCGAAGAACATGAGAAGTTGGGGTACAAGTTTGGTAAAGAGCTTTCTGAAGATTTGATCTTGCAATCAGCATATGATGCTGAATGTTTTCACTGTAAGAAGAAAGGGCATTGGAAGAGAAACTGCAAGGAGTATCTTGCAACTCTAAAGGACAAGAAACAAGGTGAGACATTAATGAAAAATATTTTCAAGGTTTCCGTAACTACTACTAATTCTTCACTGTGGGTATTAGATACTGGCAGCGGTTATAACATCTGCAATATGTTGCAAGGGTTCAAGATAAGTAGGAGATTAAAGAAAGGAGAAGTTAATCTACAAGTTGGAAATGGTGCAAAAGTTGTGGCCGTAGCTGTGGGATCAATTTCTTTAAATGCCTACGGGCAAAGTACTAATGTTAGATGATTGTTATTACGTTCCTAAATTTATTTCGAACATAATTTCAGCTTCTATGTTAGACAAACGTGGTTTCCGCATTAATATAGGCAATGGTATTTGCTCTATTTATTATAGTGATAATTTATATGTGAATGGCTATCTCCAACATGATGTTTATGTCTTACCTAATGTGAATGCTAATTCGATTATGCATGTTTCTAGTATTAAGAGAAAAAGAGATGATCAAGTAAATCATACATACCTTTGGCATTGTAGGGTTGGTCATATTGGAGAGAAAAGAATTAACAAGTTGTACAAGGAAGGGTACCTTGACAAATATGATTTTGAATCATATCCAACTTGTGAATCTTGTCTCAAAGAAAAATTGACCAAATCTCCATTTACTGGAAGTGGAGAAAGAGCTTCTGAATTATTGGGACTAATTCATACAGATGTTTGTGGGCCCATGAAAATTCAAGCTAGAGGTGGATATTCTTACTTCATCACCTTCACTGATGATATGTCAAGATATGGATTTGTGTATCTTATGAAACATAAATCAGAATCTTTTGAAATGTTCAAAAGGTTCCGTAGTGAAGTTGAGAAACAGACTGGTAAAAGTATCAAAGTACTAAGGTCTGATAGAGGTGGAGAATATTTTAGTGAAGATTTTACTAGGTATCTCAAAGAGAATGAGAATTTCTCACAATGGACACCTCCAGGAACACTACAACACAATGGTGTGTCTGAAAGGAGAAATCAAACCTTATTAGATATGGTGATATCTATGATGGGGTTTACTGATCTTCCAATTAATTTATGGGGATATGCTTTGGAAGCAGCAACATACTTACTTAATAAAGTTCCCACTAAGTTAGTCTCTACAACACCATATGAGATATGGAAAGGACGTAAGCCTAACCTTAAACATATTAAAGTTTGGGGTTGTCCAGCTTATGTTAAGAGACTACGGTCTGATAAACTTGACTCAAGATCTGATAAGTGTAGGTTCATTGGGTATCCCAAGGAAACAATGGGATATTATTTCTATCACCCTTCTGACCATAAAGTGTTTGTGGCCAGAGGAGCAACCTTTTTGGAAAGGGAATTTCTTTTAGAAGGAAATTATGATGGAGAAATAGAACTTGATGAAGTTCAAGAAACTAATGAATCAACACAATCTAAAGATCATGAGACCCAAGTTGAAGAACCTTTATTGGATATTTTGAAGTTTCCAAGGAAGTTGCCATCTTCAACGGTTGAAGTTCTAGAACTAAATATAGTTCAAGAACAGGTTAATGAACCAATTCCAAACCAAATTGAACACCAACCAAATCCAACACAAGGTGAACAAGTTGTACAAGTACCTCTTAGAAGGTCTACACGAGAACGTCATGTACCCACTAGATTAAATCTAATGGTACAAGATGATGTATCAAATGAGGTTAATCATAATGATGATG
>ML297176.1:0-26520 GCA_005239495.1 Nicotiana undulata | reverse complement strand
AAAGCTTAATTTCAGGAAAAACTCGGGTTACTGATAATCGGATCAATCAAACAAAGAATAAAAAGCAATCGTTGAGAATAAAAAAGAAACAGTAACTTATATTGCTCGAAATCCGATCCCCTGTTTGTTACATTGACATTCCTTTTATAAGAATGTTTTCCTTGTACAACGTTTGTATTACTGTCATGAAGCCTATCTAATGCTTAATTATTACATTTATGAGGCGTTATAAAAATGACTAGTAACTGTTATTTTAGGAATTGTGTAATGTACGAGGCATTGATTGCTGATCTTTGAATCGGCCTGTTATTGTGTCCGGATTCGCTGTGACCATGCCTT
This sequence comes from Nicotiana undulata, assembly GCA_005239495.1. NCBI lineage: Eukaryota > Viridiplantae > Streptophyta > Magnoliopsida > Solanales > Solanaceae > Nicotiana > Nicotiana undulata. The sequence continues at coordinate 26,181 of ML297176.1, read as the reverse complement.
TTTTCATTAGTGATCTTTTCCGTGGATAATTCCTTGCATTGCCCGTACCTCTTTATCTCGCATCCGCGTGTGATATTTTGATTGGTCAACCTGGCTAGCTGAGTCATCTAAAATCTGTACACGTGTAAGACTATATTTTTTACCAATACAGTAATAAGGGTGGACAGGTGGGATAGGGTTGCACGCCGCAACAAGAGTAATAAGGGTGATATATTTAGGGAGGAGCAATAAGGGTGGACAGGTGGGAGCGGGTTGCACGCCGCAACAAGGAGCGATAAGGGAGGACATTTATATTTTTACTTATTTTCAAAGGAAAACAAATATTTGAAAACTTACTATTTTACTTTTACTATTTTTTCATAATTTTGGCACTACTTTTATTTAAAGCTAAAGTTTTGAAACTTGGAAATTATTTGAGAGTTGCTTAAAGTTGAGGCCTGGAAAAGGCGGTTGAGTTATTTTATTTCTGTTACAGTATTTAATTATTTGTTTAGAATTCCTTCATACTTTACATTTATTGTCTCAGTTATATTTTTCTTGTTTGTGTAGAATTGTTTTATCTCGTTATTGTATATATATTATTGTCACAGGTTATATGTTGTTAATGCCCCGCCATAGCCTCGTCACTACTTCGTCGAGGTTAGGGTCGGAACTTACTCAATACATGGGGTCGGTTGTACTTATACTACACTCTGCACTCTTTTGTGCAGATCCAGGTACCGACCAGAAGTAGAGATATTTAGAGCGGCTATTCGTTTATTCGGAGACACGAGGTATATCTGTTGACGTTCGCATATCCCGAGAGTCTTCTCCTATTTTCATAACACTGTTTTATTATATTCAGAACAATTAAATTATTTCTTTCAGTCCATTATTTGTAGTATTCTTTAGCCGTTCGTGAATTGTGACACCAGACCCTGGGGTAGTCTTAGAGTTATTATAAAATTAGTTCGTGGTTCGTTTTATTTAATTATTTATTATTTTATCTCTGAAAGTTATTCATCGATAACCAATAGATTCAGTTTACTTTAGATTATTTTGTTATGTCTAAATGGATAAATAATGCAAAGTAGTTATTCGAGTTCTAACATTGGCTTGCCTAGAAAGTGTGGTGTTAGGCGCCATCACGATCCTAAGGTTGGGAATTTGGGTCGTGAAAAGTTGGTATCAGAGCACTAGGTTTGCTTGGGTCTCACAATTCATGAACAAGATTAGTAGAGTCTGAAGGATCGGTATGGAGACGTCTGTACTTATCTCTCGGAGGCTGTTGAGTTAGGAAACAATTCCGTTATTTCTACTCTATCGTGCGAATTTATTCTACCATTGATAATTGAACTTGTCTATTCTTGTCCTCTCCCAAACCTCGACGACACGCGAAGCGTCTACAACCAGACAAGAGATGAAGCCCCAATGATAACTACGATCAGGGGGAGAGGCAGAAGCAAAGCTCATTCTAAAGCTCGAACATCAACACCTATTGTATAGTCTCAAATGGATCTAGACGCAAAGGTTCTAGCTCAGTCAGTACAGGTTGGACTATTCCATACCCCAGAAGGATTTGTAGCTGCTCCAGTATTGCATAACAAGGGAATAGTTTAAAGCATCGGGGTTGATTTATATGAGCTGTGAAGTTTAACATTGTGGATTATCAGGCATTGTGACCTATGACTTCATGCCAAGTGGGGAAGTCCACTGTCAAGGAATAGATTGTGGGGGTCATGTGTTATATCGGTATTGGCCTGGAATGTATGAGGCATGAGATTTTGCAAGAGATACAACTGAGACTTGCGATTTTGGGGGTGTTCCAAAGGGAGTACCGTGGTTGACAAGCTTCTATACTACATGGTTCGTGCCAATATTTATCTGTATAGAGCTATACTTTTGTGATCATTGTGTGTCAATAAAGATGAGAGTTACCCCAAAAGAATAACGAAGAGTATATGAATAAGTAAGGTAGCTCAGTAGTATTGAGTTAACATAGAAAGAGAAGAAATTGGCCGCCGGTGTTTGTAGAAAGCCTACGAAGAGGATGACCAGCCAATGCAGCATCAATTACTTGATTCAGTTCTCATAAATACTTTTGAAAGAGTTTGTTTCTCGGACTCTCCATAATACATGGCACATAGGGTTGAACGGTTGTGTCAGATCATATGACGATATCAGAATATGCCATCAGGTTCGATAAGTTAGCTGTCATACTCCTACTTCGGTTCATATAGTCAGAGAAAAAGTTCACAGACTCATTAATGGACTCAAATATGATTATAAAATTTTGGACAACTCAGGGAAGGTTGATAATTCATTTCGGCTAGTGGTAGAAATTGTCCTAGACTTGGGGGAGTCATATTTCATCAGAACACTCAGGCTACGTGCCCCATTGCAGTTACAACTCAACTTACATGTCGAAGGTGGAGGTCAGATTTCTAGAGGTGGAGACCTAGCCTGTTGGTATATTTTCTATGGTTTACAAGAACAATCTCTAATTATTATAAAGTGACGATTTCCTGAACTTAATTCGGTTATGCGTATTTAATAAAGTTCTCCTAAAATGCTCCACTCTCGGGTGAGCTTCATAACTCTGAAATCTACTTATGTGAATACTTGTATGGAGAAATTCTACGGAGATAACTGTGTCTATCATTATGTGTTGTAATTTTGTTTAACGAGAAAATATTTAAAGGAAGAAAATGGAAGGTTTTGACTGGCGATATGCATATTGCTTGTGATTCAGAATTGAGGACGAGATCCTCGCGTTTTGATATAATTTGGTATGTTTAAATCGGGCTACGAGTCGCGGTGGAAGTTATGTAAGGATGAGATCCTTGTGGTGGAAATTCTTGTGTTTAAATTCTCCGGTGTGAATTAAACTTTTACTATAGTATTGGTAGAGAGTCATGTCTGTTAGGCTTATTCAACAATTTATGTATGAAATAATGATAATAATCATAATAATGAATGAATAACTAATAATAAAAGTAATACTAATAATAAGTAAGTAAATAAATAAAGAAATTAATTAATTAGTTAACTATGCATAATTTGACAAATTCGTGTTATAATTATTGAGCCTTGACCTACGAGGTATGTGCCCGCCCGGTTGGCGTTAAATGAGACACGTTAATTCGGGTATATAATTATGAGGCCTTCGTGAATCGCATTTTGTTATCAGTGTTGTGAAGGTTTGTAAGGAGATTTTTTCTTTGTTGACGTGAAGCAATTTGATGATTCTGTAAGTGAATGTGAACAACTATTAAGAAACATATTGAGCCGAAAGGATGTTCCATTCGAATGGTCATGCGAGAGTGGGTTGAACTTTTAGAAACTTAAGATTTGCCTTGACTTCAGCACCGGTGTTGGTGCTACCATCAGGTTCAGGTTCCTTCCCGGTTTATTGTGACGCTTCCCGGGTTGGACTTGGAGCAGTATTGATGCAGGATGGCAGAGTGATTGTGTATGCGTCTTGTCAGTTGAAAGTCCATGAGAAGAATTACCCTGTTCATAACTTAGAGATGCCAGCCATTGTTCATACCTTGAAAGGTTCGAGGCACTACCTTTATGGTGTGTAGTGTGAAGGTTTTACAGACCATCGCAGTCTCCAGTACTTATTCAAGCAGAAAGATCTAAATTTGAGGCAGCGGAGATGGTCAGAGTTATTAAAAGATTATGATGTCACTATATTGTATCACCCGGGGAAGGCCAATGTGGTGGCCGATGCATTGAGTAGAAAGGCAATGAGTATGGGCAGTCTTGCGTATATTCCAGTTGGCAAGATACCGTTGGCTTCTGATATTCAGACTTTGGAAAATCAGTTCGTGAGGTTGAATATTTTGCCCAACAGTGTTCTAGCTTGTACAGTCGCTAGTTCTTCTTTAATTGAGCGTATCAGAGAGCGGCAGGATGATGACCCGCATTTGATGGTTCTTAGGGACACAGTTCGGCACAGTGGTGCCAAGAAAGGTACAGTTGGTGGAGATGGTGTTTTGAGGATGCAGGGTCGTATATGTGTGCCAAATGTTGATGGCCTTCGTGAGTTGATCCTTGAGGAGGCTCACAGTTCTAAGTATTCTATTCACCCTGGTGCAGCCAAATGTATCAGGATTTGAAACAACATTATTGGCGGCGAAGGATGAAAAAGGATATTGTTGCTTATGTGGCTCGTTGTTTGAATTTTCAGCAAGTGAAGTACGAAAATCAAAGACCCGACAGTTTACTTCAGCAAATATAGATTATGAGTGGAAGTGGGAGCGTATCACTATGGACTTTGTTGTTGGACTCCCACGGGCTTAGAGGAAATTTGACGCAGTTTGGGTTATTATGGATAGGCTGACTAAATCAGCACACTTCATTCATGTAGGAAGTACTTACACTTCAGAGCGGTTGGCTGAGTTATATATTCGGGAGATAGTTTGCGTTCATGGTGTGCCCATGTCTATCATTTCTTATCGGGGTACACAATTTACTTTGCACTTTGGAGGGTAGTTCAGTGTGAGTTAGGTACCCGAGTGGAGTTGAGTACAATTTCACCCTCAGACTGACGGGCAGTCCGAGCGTACTATTCAGATTTTAGAAGATATGCTCCGCACTTGTGTTATTGACTTTGTAGGTTCTTGGGATCAGTTCTTGCCGTTAGCGAAGCTTGCCTATAATAATAGTTATCAGTCGAGCATTCAAATGGCTCCTTACAAGGCGTTATATGGTAGATGGTGTAGATCGCCAGTTGGCTGGTTTGAGCCGGGAGAGGCTCGGTTATTGATTACAGACTTAGTTCAGCAGGCCTTAGATAGGGTAAAGATTATCCAGGAGAGACTTCGTGCAACTTAGTCTAGGCAAAAGAGTTATGCCGATCGTAAGGTTCGTGATGTGGCATTCATGGTTTGGGAGAGAGTATTGCTTCGTGTGTCGCCCATGAAGGGTGCTATGAGATTTGGGAAGAAGGGTAAGTTGAGCCTTGGGTATATCGGGCCGTTTGAGATTCTTGATAAGGTGGGGGAGGTAGATTACACACTTGCATTGCCTCCAAGGTTATCCTCAGTTCATCCGATATTCCATGTGTCTATGCTCCGGAAATATCACGGAGACCCGTCCCACGTTTTAGATTTCAGCTCTGTCCAGTTGGAAAAAGACTTGACTTATGAGGAGGAGCCGATAGTTATTTTAGGCCGGCAAGTTCGCCAATTGAGATCTAAGAGTTATCCTTCAGTTCGGGTGCAGTGGAAAGGCCAGCCAATTGAGGCAGCTACTTGGGAAACCGAGTCGTACATGCAGAGTAGATACCCACATTTGTTTGCTAATTCAGGTAAATTTCTATGTCCGTTCGAGGACAAACATGTGTTTTAGAGGTGGAGATTGTGATGACACAAGGGGTCATTTTATAAAATTAGACTCCATCTCATGCTAAATAGCCATAAAAAGACTAAAATTAAACACCTCGATTTGTGTGCACAGTCCGAGCGTAAAACCGGAAAGCTTTTATGTGAAAATATGAGAAATAGTGATTTATAGAACTTAAATTTGATAAAAGTTGACTTTGGTCAACATTTTTAGTAAATGGACCCGAATCCATGTTCTGACGATCCCTGGAGGTCCGCAGAAAAATATGGGACTCGGGCGTATACCCGAAAATGAATTCCGAAATCTTGGCAGCCATGGATGCATTCATCTCTCCCCAACCTTTGGTTGTGGGAGAGACAATTCAAAACATTAATGAAACAATCCCAAACAGTAATCCAAAACAGTCCTATGTTGATCAATTTCGTCCAAGACAACCTGCCGTAGCTTCGTCAAAAATTGAGTTAGTTCCTGTGACGTTTGTGCATGTTGAACCAACGATAGAATTCTCTATGGATGAAGTTAATCAATTCACAAGAGAGGAAGGACTGCATCAAGCTGTGATAATGAAGTTCTCATACGGTAAACCTGCTCTGCAGGAGTTTAGAAAAATATTTTCGTCGCAATTCGATATTCAAGGTCGTTGTAACATAGGACTGCTGGAATTTCGTCATCTGTTAATTCGATTTGACCTGTTCAACGATTATGTTCAGTTTTTATCAAGATCAACTGGTTATGTTAAGGCAAACGAAGGTGAATTCTTTTTTAGAACATTCCCATGGACGTTAGGATTAAATCCAAAGGAGGAAACGTCCATGGCAGTCGTGTGGATTTCTTTTCCAGGTTTGCCGCCTAATTTCTTCACTAAGAGGTCTTTAATGTCTATCGCTACAGCTGTTGGTAAAGCTCTTGCTGTGGACAAGGCGACGCAAGAAAGAACACGGCATAGTTTCGCTAGAGTCAAGGTAATTCTTAATCTTTTGGACAAACGACCTAAGAAGGTTAAAATTTTGATTGTCGACAAAGTTACAGGTAAAGCAACTGAACATTATCAGGAAGTTGTGTATGATAATCTTCCAAAATATTGCACATATTGCAAGCATCAAGGACATACGATAAAGCGTGTCGACTGTTGAAAAAACAAGATGCAGAGGAGATGATAAAAATAGGTGCAGCAGGTGTGAGTAATCTGCCAGTTATAGATGTATCCATGACTGAACAACTGCAAGGCGATGCTAGGGAGTATCTAAATTTTAAAAGAGCTGAAAAAAGAGATTAAGGAAGTAGTATCTTCAGATGGTAAATTTATAGATGCAGTAGCAAAGGAAAATCTGGTCGAGCAGCAGGTTTTACAAAAGGAAGGAGGAAAAGAAATTGCTAATTTGAGCAATGATAAATTGCTTAATCGAGCAGCAAAGGGTACTGTTGTAGGTGATAGTGCAATGATCGATAAGGACCCTCCTAATCCTACACGTGATATCCCGGCTAAACAAGCATTAGCAAGGATTTTTAATGCTGTAAATCCAATAGTAGCAGCTTATGATAAGTTACAGTTTTCTACTGGTGTTACTGGGGTGTCAACTGATTGTGCTGAGGCACCTATACAAAGTGGTAAGGGTATTGATATTAATGCAGCTACTGATCGAAGAGATTATCAAGGTGTTAAGTCCATCAATGAGCAGGGGACTCTGGCTCAACATGGTAATGATGAAACTACTATGACAGCTGAAGCAGTTCCAATTGATCGAGCTAATGCGTTAATACAAACTGCTAATACAAAGGAGGTTACGGTAGAAAGACAGGAACATTTTAGGATCATAAATGCAGGGGATAAGGCTGTCAATGTGGAGAGTGAAGTTATGAAACCTGCAACTGCCACAGGTTTAGAGAAGGATCGAGTTGAGGTTGTTGCGCAAATGTTTAATGATGGCTTAACAGAATTTGATCGACCTTCTGTGGGGAAAGGTGTGGTGGAACTACATGGTGTTATGGTTGGAAATAGAGAGGTGGAACAAAAACAAGGGCTAACTAGAAACAAGCAATTGCCAACTGCACAAAAGCCTCTTGTACGTGATGATGAGAACCAGACTTTTGCGAATAAAATCACTGGACAAAAAGACATACCTGTGGAGTATAAATCTGGGGGTACAATTGAGGATGGAAAGGGAAACAATGCAAGCACAAAGGAGGGAATTTGGAATGTGGTGTCAACTAGAAATTCACCTACTAAAAAGGTGGTAACGCCCAGGCAAAAATCTGCAAGTGTTCGTCAAAATAATTCTAACATTGTGTCCAGCTCAAATGTTTTCGAAGCATTGGCAGCTGTGGGGGATTATCAACTGATATCAATAGCTATATATAAGATGACATGATGAACAAACAAATTGTTACATACACCAGGAATAAAAATAGTCGACAAGCCAGTGATAAATTGGTCGAAATTTCTGGTTTTCAGCAACATGCGTCAGTGAAGATTTCGACAGACGACCAAACAAGCAATCTGGCACGTAGCACCACTGCTCCAACATTGATTTTTTCCAGTCCACAAGTGGAAAATATTATTAAACATGAACAGACAGAAATGGTAATGAACACCACTTTGGTTAAACAACCTTTGGTCGCTTTGAACACATCTGTATTTGATGTCCCTTCGCAATCGTTGGAGTCCAGTGGGGAATTTGATGGTGACTCTGGGCAGCTAATGCTCTCTACTAGGAATAACAATGATGTTATACAAGCTAACGTGAGAGGGATGGCTATCAAATCTAGGATTTGGGCTGACCAACGTGAGGAGGATGATGAAGAGGACTGGGGAGATGGTTTTGCTGGATACTCATCAGAAGAGGCTGAGCAAGAGGCTGCTATGGACAGTGCTGGTGAGGAGATTGAACCTTTAGCAATGCCACAAAGTGATGGAGCTATAACAGTGCGTACCAAGAGCAATCTGAACATCAATGCTCCATTGTTTATTCCTAGAAATTTTCCTACAAAAAACTTGAGTCAAGCTGCCACAACATCTACAAAAGAGACCGGTTCTACAGTGCAGCAACAACTTAATACTAAGCAGTGTATTACAACTGCTAGTGATCGAAAAGCAGCAGTTGTAAAATCTGGGCAGCAGGATAATTTAATGGCTAACATAAGGGATGATCAACATGTAGATACAGATTCACCTCTAGGATAGCAGCAGCATTTGGTAGGCATTTCAGTGCCAGTATTATCAATTACATGTAACGAGCAGCAGCAGCAGTTTGGACCAGCTACTGTTCCTACAGGTGATCAAACAAAATCAAGGGTAAGAACTAGGCAACAACAAATTGTGACAACTGCACCAACTATTTCAGTAGAGGACAGAAAACTCTTGGATGCGATGGGTGAAAACACCTTGGTGCAAAAGGTTTTGCTCAAGACGTGTTAAATCCCTTGATTGTGGGCAGAGACACATATGAAGAGGGTGAAGAAGATGATATTTTAAACCAATGTTGGGCAGAGGCAGCAAGAAAAGGTGATTTATCACCTATGCATAGCGGCAAAAGAAAAAAGACACACACAAGAGAAAAAAAGTTGGGATGGCCGGGTGAATGAGGAATCAAATATTAGGCGACTTCCTATGAGAGTTGCCAAGAAAAAACAAGTTGTCCCAACCACATCTACGAGATCTAACCGTTCAAAAAAGAAGTCATGAATTTTGAAGACTTTTTGAAGAGGTGTGATGAAGATGAAAAAGAAGTACAAATTGAAAAAGCTACAAATTTGGATAAGAAGGGACAAGATTTTAATTCTTACTATATTTTATTCTTTCACTTTCTTAGTATTGTCATTTGTAATATCATCACAGAGTATGTTATAAACTCAGTGATGATCATAGAATATTTGGTTCTTTCTAGTTCTTACTTTTTACATGCATGCTAGTAGGTGAGGCTATTTTATGCCTCGATAGGATTTAGTAAGGTAAGGTTTAGCCCCGTTTGAGTTGCTTTAGTCCTCTGCCTTTGGAAAAATATCCGATTGAATATGAGATTATATGCCCTCGTGAGACTTTGCCGGCAGCTACACCATGACTCCTCTACATGAGGCTTCCATATAGGGCATTGTGAGGCGCAGCTGAGTGATTATATAGTCGAGGCATAAAGGCAACAATACGAGTGCTATTGTCCCCCTTATTTGTACTAGTCCTATGTCGTTCATTTTTCTTTTTATTATCAATAAAACTAGCCCTAGGCTCCTCGCCTAGTGGATTTGCTTTAAAAAAAAGGTTCCAAGCCTTAGAAATCAATTTTTGAAAGAAATTATTTTGCTAAAATGTTTATGAATTAAAGAAAAGAAATAATGTTTAAAATCATTGGTATCGGGCCCGTATTTTGGGTTCCGCAGCTCGGTATGGATTTTGTTATGATACTAAAAGTCTAACTGTGAAATGTGGTGAAAAACGGAGTTCGTTTGACGTGATTCAAAAATCCGGTTGAGAAATTATGAACTTTAAGAGTTCTTGTTGAAATGATGAGTTTTGAAGTTTAATTCACAGATTTACATGTTATTTTCATGATTTTATCGCACGAGCAAGTCCGTATGATCTTTTTAGACTTGCGTGCATGTTTTGTTTAGAGTCCCGAGGGCTCGGGTGAGTTTTAGATAGGCCACGAGAGGTTTTGAACATGTATAAGAACTGCTGGTTTTATGTTTCTAGTGTCCAGGTTTTTGTACTATGCGATCGCATAGGTAGGATTGCGATCGCATAGTGTAGTCTCAAGCGGTCCCCAAATTTGTGATGTGCGAACGCAATACCATGAACGCGATCGCATTGCTTTACCTAGGCTAAACTGTGCAAACGCACCCCTAGCTATGCGATCGCATAGCTTTAAATCAGGCCCGAGGGAGGGGAGGTCAATACACTGTGCGATCGCACCCCTCCCCATGCGAACGCACTGCCCAGCCCACCCTTACCCTATGCGATCGCGACCCAGTTCATGCGATCGCATAGGCCTCCAGTCCAGCTAATGTAAATACCCTTTTAAAAACGGTCAGACCTTCTTCTTCACCAAAATTTCTAGGTTTTCAGCCCTTAAAGCGATTTTCTTCAACAATCTTCATCTCCAAGTCATAGGTAATCAATTCCAAATTTTGTTCTTTCAATTCCTTACTGTTCTTCATCACTTTTAGAGCAAAAACTAAGATTTTTCATGGTAAAAATTGAGGGTTTGAGTAGAATTAGGGAATTCTATAAAAATCGAATTTTTACATCGAATTAAGGTCGGATTTAAAAACTAATACTATATTTGGGTTCATGGGTGAATGGGTAGGTCCGAACCCCGAGTTTATACCAAGCGGGCCCGGGGTCGGGTTTTCACTTTTTTTAGAAAATTTAGGAAAAATTATATTTTTCAATAAAGTTAGTTCCTTTAGCATTCGTTAATGATATTAAGTTAATTGTGATTAGATTCGAGCAAGTTAGAGGTGAATTCAAAAGGAAAAGCAATAATTGAACAGTGAGTGGCCTGCGAAATTGAGGTAAGTGTTTGGTCTAATTTTGACTTGAGGGAATAGGATTTCCCACTTGTTTGCTATGTGAAATGCACGGGCGTGGTGTATAGGTGAGGTGACGAGTATCTATGCACTACCCAAATTGTCTGTTAAACATGATCCCCTTTCCCATTCCCAACTTAAATTGATGTTTGTCTTAATTGTTATATGTTCATTATTGTTACTATGACTATTTGGCCTTGTTATTTTGTTGTCATGTATTGTTTTTGTTATTTTAGAAAGAGTATTGATTGTTTTAGCTGGTTTGCTTGTGGTATAGAACGGTTGAGAGGTGTGGCATTATTTTTATGAATTATATATATATTTATGTTCCTGTTGGTTTCGTTTTGATAATATTGAGGAAGTTGTGAGAAATGCAGTTTAACTGTTTCGTAATTGTTGAGGTTCACGCGGTTATTGGGTTTCATTGTGTTATTTCCAATTATTGTTGTAAGTGTGTTAAACGTGTTGGTAGTTCTCTTAATTTTATCATGGTACATAAAGACTGAGCTGGGTTGACAGCGTTACAGTGTTTACATATATTCTGGTTGGTTTTATTGTGAAATGATATTGGTTGAAGCTTACAAGCTATACTGTTCTCTGTTAAAAATTGTAGAAATAAAAGTATTGTGAAAGGCTTGGCCTGAATTGTGAAATTTATGAATAAATTGATATGATATGTCTGGTGGGAGCGGGTTGCATGCCGCAACAAGGAGTAATAAGGGTGGACAGGTGGGATCGAGTTGCACGCCGCAACAAGGGTAATAAGGGTGATATATTTAGAGAGGAGCAATAAGGGTGGACAGGTGGGAGCGGGTTGCACGCCGCAACAAGGAGCGATAAAGGAGGACATTTATATTTTCACTGATTTTCAAAGGAAAACAATGATTTGAAAACTTACTATTTTACTTTTACTATTTTTTCATATTTTTGTCACTATTTTTATTTAAAGCTAAAATTTGGAAACTTGGAAATTATTTGAGAGTTGCTTATAGGTGAGGCCTGGAAAAAGGCGGTTGAGTTATTTTATTTCTGTTACAGTATTTAATTATTTGTTTAGAATTCCTTCGTGCTTTATATTTATTGTCTCAATTATATTTTTCTTGTTCGTGTAGAATTATTTTATCTCGTTATTGTATATATATATATATTATTGTCACAGGTTATATGTTGTTAATGCCCCGCCATAGCCTCGTCACTACTTCGTCGAGGTTAGGCTCGAAACTTACTCAGTACATGGGGTCGGTTGTACTTATACTACACTCTGCACTCTTTTGTGCAGATCAAGGTACCGACCAGTAGTAGAGATATTTAGAGCGACTATTTGTTTATTCGTAGACACGAGGTATATTTTCCGACGTTCGCAGATCCCGAGAGTCTTCTCCTATTTTCATAACGCTGTTTTATTATATTCAGAACAGTTACATTATTTCTTTCAGCCCATTATTTGTAGTATTCTTTAGCATGAATTATGACACCAGACCCTGGGGTAGTCTTAGAGTTATTATAAAATTAGTTCGTGGTTATTCATCGAAAACCAATAGATTCAGTTTACTTTAGATTATTTTGTTATGTCTAAATGGATAAATAATGCAAAGTAGTTATTCGAGTTCTAACATTGGCTTGCCTAGAAAGTGTGGTGTAAGGCGCCATCACAATCCCTAAGGTTGGGAATTTGGGTCGTGACAAAAGCCTAAGAAAATGAGAGTAAATAATAGGTACAAATCCCTAGTTATCAATAACCCATAGGTCTTGCGAATACTTTAGTACTTGTCTTGCCATCAAGGCGACTAATCTGTGAATGAATCCAAAGGCCAGGGCACTCCCCCCTTTAAGCCTCTTTCTCACACCACGACTCGTAGTCGGAATCTTTCTAATCTCGCAACTGTTGGTACTTTTTATCATACAGCCTTTACGACTCTAACTTTGTATGTGTGCCTGACTCTTCTCTTCTCTTTCCTCCATCTTTTAGCCAATCTCTAGGCTCTTTGTGAATATATACAAAATTATGTCAAGCTGTACCTCCCTGTTTCATTAACTTTACTACATCTAAGTAGGCCATACTATACAAAAAATTTTACTTCGATTTATCGTTACTGAGGTCTGCTACCAAACTCCAGGTTACTCTCGCTTCTTATCCTATATGCATAAAGTTAAATCCTTTAATGCTTCTTCATTACTGTTCATTTTAAGACTAATGGCCCAATCTCACCTCGTACTTTGCAACTTTTACCCATCCATTGTTGATTCACCTCAATGTTGATCTACAATCATCCATTGATAACTTGAAATTTCTTACGTAATATATTGCCACTAGGGCTAACGTTGCATCATGGAATATTTGAAGTGATTTTACTTATCCACTTAGGGGCGATACTTTACTTCAATAATCGTATTTTATAGCATCCCAATGTTATTCACCTTACGTGGGTATTTTAATTCCGTACAATTCATGAAATCCTCTTCAAATCATTACTCAATCGAAGGCCCAAACGTCATCCTTTATTTAACACAATTACACCCTGATTGCTCTACCAGGGCAGCATTCCATCTCTTCTAAATGCTACTAGTCTTAAACTCCTTTGAGTTCATTCTAGCTATACTGAACTTGCTATAACTTAGAGAAACCATTAGCTCTCTTGTTTTCATGGGCTAAATCTCGAGGACTTATCCATTCTTGTCACCTTCTTACTCACCCTTTCTCGTCCTTACTCCTGTCATGAAACCACATTGCTTTACTATGCTTTAGCTTGCGACTTCTACGTATCTATTTATATTATTCGCAACCTTCCTTCAACTTGCTTGCACCATAGATTCCCTTATGTTATTCCGGAACATCAAGCGAGACATCATATCGTCTCTAACTCTTCTTTACTCTCTTGGATAGATCACTCGGTATCTAGAAACCATAGACCGGATGATATGCCACTGACGCCGCCGCTATCATTCTTGGATATTGAATCCCTACTCTTCTAGCCTTCTATTCGAAGTATGGACTATTCTCAACCTTCTGCTTTTGAGTATCTCATTCGTTTTGCACCTTTACCTTACTTACCATAATGTCTCACATCACATCTTCTATCTCTTTCATGACCTCCCCTCCACATAGGTATAATTCACATCCATGTCTTGAACTATTATAATACATGTACCTCTTTACACAATCTCGTGAGAGATTCATACTAATTTCTTATGAGGTTGGGACACTTCTAACTGGCTTTATCGTAGAGCCGTTATAGAATATGGCTACTGTACTATATCTCTTGTATCTCTGATATTAATAGTGATTCTGCAATGTTCTTAATCATGATGTCTATAACTTTCTGGGTTCAATAAGTAGACTCCTAATTTACTTAGTTGATGTAACTCTTTAGTTTCCTCTTCCTTCTGATTAGCCTTTATGTAGGCTAAAGCTATCTTCCAATCTGTGGCTCATGGCATTTAGTTATTACTTTATCCTTTCATGGACGTTATGGAAAACCATGATACAATCTCCTAATGATTCAATCATTTGTCTATGACCTGGACTCAATTCCTTCTTTTAACTTATATCAGAATCTTTTACGGCTGATCATTAATTGAATAATTCCTTTCATCCCATTTCAGATTTCTCCAAACATAAGCAATTACTTTTCCTGATCTTTTTTCCCATTGTTGCGTGCATACTTAGCTTATCTGAGTTCTCACGCATGCCGAAATTTGTGTGCAACTCATATGGTCTCGAATATTACTTTTGGTTCTACTCCGCGCTCATTAGCCATGATAGGTGCCACATTCTTTTGGAGTGCATACAATTTTGTAGTGAGACTGTTGTTACACAACCATTTCCTCTTTAGGTCACTATGCTTTGGTTGAAGCCTTCTTCTTAATTTCCTCAGCTAGTCTTTCATTGTAGTACTTTAGGGAGGACCCTATGAATCTTGTAAAGCTGCGAGCTTATTACATCGCATTGCCGATAGAATTTTTGATGTTCTTCCTCGACTACAATTATCCATAGTTACTTATCTCCACGCCCTTGTGCTTGTAGGGTTGCTTCTGAAATGATATTTTGAGTGTCTTCCCAGTGGCACTCTCTTTTATTCCCGCAATACTCATACGGTACCTTTAACTACCCAACTTCTATCTCAATATTTCTCAAGGATCACGATGTCATATCTGCGAGACTGAATTCACCATATTGGTTTTACTATGTTTATCTTGAATGATCTGCTAACTCGTGTAACCTCCTGTTTAGCCATAACTAGTCTCTTCCTGAATCAATTACTAAGTACTCGTTGGCCCATTCTCTTATCAATATTGCACGTAATCTTTATTGGGTTATTTCCTTTGTCTAACTTACCTCTCGCACTGGCTCCTTATTTATCAATAACATTCCGGACAGGAACCCTTACTTCCTTTCCTTGACGTCGTGCTTGCATAATATTCTGGAACCGTAGCATATCTGTAGGATTTGGATAAGTGCAATCTCATTTATTTTTCATTTTTATCGCATTCTTCCTTTACTATTCCATAGTCACTAGAACCACTTAATTCTGAATTAATGCCACTTCACTCCACATTCCCCCCTTTAGGGGAGTACTAAGAGTTGGATCCACGAGGATCTACCTATAGATGTTTTACCTCTTCGTCATTGGCGTCTTCTCACATTATTGATGAGCCTTACTCGCCTTGCGGTAATCTTTCTGTACCAAGTATAACAAAATTCCTTACTCGCGAGGGTGGCACTTAGTGTAACTGGAACACATAGTCCCTTAAGCTTAACTTTGCTCACGTTGCTTGCTTTAGGGAAGCGTCTTCCTGAATGACCATTTTCTGAATTACTCATGAATCTTCTTCTGTTATCCATTCTATTATCTCCAGAACAAAATCTGAAACTTTCATGATGCCGACTATTATCCAATAACTCAGTCCCTAATTCACGTTTAGTTTATCTTGTTTACCAGCCCATACTGATTTCCATTATTCTGGGGTCTAACTTCTCTTTCCGGTAGTTGCGTTGGAGTCACGAACTTATTTCTCGAAGTGAGGATATGACTTTATGGACTATACTTTTTTGTTGTCTCAAGGCCTGTCACCTCTCATATTTTCCTTCACTTGACTATAGATTCTGTAATACTGTCATCTTTTTTTATCTACTGTTGTCATCCATGCATCACATCTTACTCTTAATGCTTCATTAACTCTCTTCTTATTTCCTGCTAACATTCTTTTCTATCATTTTATTCTGAAAACTTCAACAAGATATTTTTTTTGCTTTTAGCTCCCCCTTGCCCCATCCACAAGCTCTTCGGGTTTCCTAGCATTATTTCTCCACTAGGGACGGGAGTCATACTAAGATAATATTTATCCTTTCCAGGCTTCCAAGGCTTATCTTTGTAGCACTCATATCTAGCTGTACTATTTTAGAGTGCACCATCTAGATGTGTTACAAGAAGATCCATTACCACATTTGCACTATCCTTCGGAAATGTCAACTAACTCTACCAATCCATCCACTATATTGGGTTACTCTAAGCCCAGCCGGATCCTCATAACCCGTCCTTCTCTTAAATTATATTTGTTAGCTCCCATAGGGCATAACTAAGATCGGTGTGGCCGATTGTACGTACATCTGTCACTGTTGAAGGTAACTCAAAATGCTTATATCTCCCTTCCTGAATGGTAAATAATGATAATATTTATTAACTGGTATCTTGTACCTTTCTTTACCCCGCTTCTCTTACTTGCTGAAACTTATGTCTACCTTCCGATTCTGTTATTATTTTTACCATAAGAGTTGATAAGTATTCTTTCCTTAAAACTCCTTATCGAGAACCCTACATCTTTTAGTACATGCATGATCTGCTGAAGACCTCACATTTACTCATCATAAGCATGATGCAAAATCTGGTTTCTCTGAATACAACACTTTCACAACTATATCTCTTACCGACCATTTTCAGAATGTAGGCATCGTTGTATTACGAATAAGATGGAGTTTAGGAAATAGAGTTCTTACAACTGAGCTCTACCACACGATCTAGAGTAAGAAAAAAAAGTGACAGTCCTAAATGCCATGTAGCCTCCTACTTATAAGTGTGGTGCTCAACACACCCATAAACAAGACTCTACTAGACACGACTTGCAGACTCCTTATGACAGAACTGCTCTTATACCACTTTTGTCACGACCTAAACCGATGGGCCGCGGTGGGCACCCGGTACCTTACTCCACCGAGTACCAACTTAACTTATCTTTTCATGTCATACTATCATAGATAAATGAGCCAGAAGGCTGTTGTGACGTCCCCTCTAGGGCTCGACCACCTACGTTATTGTTCCACCTTGGCCCAGCGTTCACCCCTCGGCAGCTGTAGCCACTTGGGGTCAAACCTGGAACCTAAGGCTTTTTGCTCCCCTGAAGGGCACACCTCACACCAATTGAGCTGCAGCTGCCGAGGGGTGAACGCTGGGCCAAGGTGGAAAAATACCTTAGGTGGTCGGGCCCTGGAGGGGACGTCACAAAAAAGGTGGCTTATATGGAGAGGCTCTACCCCTCGGGGCCCACTGAACCATATAGGTATTGTTCCACTTAGGTCTGGCGATCACCCGTCCGCAGCTGCAGCCACTTAGAATCGATCCCAGCACCTAAGGCTTTTGTACCCTCTTGAGGGATCGTCTCTCACCAATTGAGCTGCACGACCCAAGATCCTAACTCAGGTTGTTATGGCGCCCAACACCGGGGTCAGGCAAGCCAACACTTATACTACTAAGATTTTTCCCATATTAATTAAACATCCCAACGCGTAAAAAGTTTGAAGCTTAAAACATTAATTGGAAAGGGTAATTAGCTAATTTAAACAAAAGCAGTCATAAAAAGGCATGAGCCGATATATATACAAACCCGTAAACCATACCACATGTGTGCCAGTAACTAGTGTCACAAGTCCTACGGGCATACTAACAGAATATACAAAAGATACAATAGAACTCTCACACTGTCTGAAAGTAATAGACGGGAAATAACAAAAGAAGACTGTAACGACCCGACCGGTCGTTTTGAGATCCAGCGTGTCGATCGGCAATTGGGAGTCATGAACAGCTGCATTTCGGGTATTGTGACTTGTGTGTATGGTCAGAGTTGAAATTCAGGAGGTTCGGAGTTAAATTGAAAGGGGAATTCTCATTTCAGAAGCCTTAAGTTGAAGAAATTGAGTAAGACTAGATTTTTGAGTAAACGACCTCGGAATAAGGATTTGAAGGTTCCAGCAGGTTTGTATGGTGATTTCGGACTTGGGCGTATGTCCGGATCGAGATTTGGATAACCCGGGAGCGTTTCGGTGTATATTGTGGAAGTCTGCATTTTTGAAGAAATTTCCTAAGTTTGGCATGAAGCGCATTTCAATGATATTGATGTCCGTTTGAGATTTCAAGTTTGGGAATAGCTCCGTATGGTGATTCTGGAGTTGGGAGCGCGATCGGAAGTGAATTCGGATGTCCGGAGGTCATTTTGAAGTCATTTGGCTAAAGATAGAAATTTGAAGGTTTTTGAGAAGTTTGACCGAGAGTTTGACTTTTTGATATCGGGGTCGGATTCCAATTCTGAAAGTTGGAGCAGGTCTGTAATGTCGAATATGACTTGTGTGCAAAATTTGGGGTCAATCGGACGTGATTTGATAGGTTTCGGCATCGGATGTAGAAGTTTTAAATTTAAAAGTTCATAAAGTTTGAATTTTAGTGCGATTCGAGATTTCGGCGTTGTTTGATGATTTGAGGCCTCGAGCAAGTTCGTATCATGTTTTGGGACATGTTGGTATAATTGGTTAAGTTCCCGAGGGCCTCGGGTGGATTTCGGAAGTTTAACGGAATGAATTTCGGACAAAAAAAAAGAAGGAAAATTGCAGAAAATTTCTGCTGCATTTTTTTGGACAGCAAATTGTGCGTCGAAGAGCTAAATTTGGAAGCGTATATATAACAATCTATAAGGAATCTGAAAATATGCAAAACATGAAAGTTATAGATATTGAAGTATAGTTTTCAGAACATTAAATCATTTATCATTTGGATTTTGTGCAAGAAGTTATGACCGATTGGAGAAGGCTGGTGGAGTAGTTTCGCCAGAATTTTCTGATGCAGGAGCCGACTTTAGAAGATCATATCTTGGGATATATAAAGAGTTATATGGTGTACAACCTATCACATTAAAGATCTTCGAGTCTAGTTTCTAAATCTTCAAACTGTTTGTTATTTGGATATTTATACAAGACGTTATGGGTGTCTTAACAGAAGGTGTTCAACAAGGGAATTTTAATAGGATGTACAACATGTGCATCACAAGTGCAAGGTACAACTCGATGAAGCAGGGGCAGATTCTTTAAACACGAATTTTGGCCATTTCTTTCATTTGGCTTGGATGATTTTGGAGAGCATTTAAAGGGGGATTTCATCAANNNGGAAAAATATGGGGAAATTGCAAGGAAACCTAGAATTGATAAAATTTGATTTTAGCCATGAATTTGAGCATGAAAATTGTATATTTGAGTTAGTAAAGTTATGGGTAGAATTTATCTTCAAGAAATTTCAGAATTCGGGCACGTGGGCCCGAGGGCATTTTGGTCAATTCCTTGAGCGGAGTTGGGAAATTATATAATCTGAATTTTTAGCAAATATTAGAGTATATTATCACTGTATTGCCGTTATTTGGTAGTTTTGGGATGTCGTGCATACATTGGAGTCATCATAGAGGCTTGGAAGCCGGGTATGAATCTTCGGAGCGAGGTGAGTCTCCTTTCTAACCTTGTAAGAGGGAATTGTCCCCTTAGGTGTTCTACATGCTATATGTAATTGTTTGTTGGGACTACGCACGTACCAAGTGACGAGAGTCCGTACGTAGCGGCTACTATTGTTATGTCCGGGTAGTTAGGCCCCACATCATGCCCTGTATACTTCTTGTAATGAATTATAGTATGTTATAATATCCTGTTATGTGGTTTTGTTTCTCTGAGATTTATGGATTTTAAAATAATATTGAAGGAAAATTGTTTTCACGGAAAAATATTATGAAATGAATTGACTTACGAGAAGTAATATGAAAGAAATTATTTATGGAAAGTATTATGAAAGAAAAAGAAATGACTTATAAGTTTTGTACTCTTGTAAGATATTATTGTTTCCCCGAGCTTTCATTTACTTAATAATTGGGAGGGATTGTGATGAATTGAACTTCACATTTGTGTGTGCATGATAGTCGCCTCGTAATTTACATTTCGCGAGCGGCATATGGTTTCCTTCACTCTTACAGGAGCGGGCCGTGCGCCACGACGGATTTATAGTGCACTTACGGTGCGGGCCGGTCGATCTCCGGCAGCGCACAGGGATTTATTTGAGAATGCACTTATGGTACGGGTCGGTCGATCCCCCGCAATACATGGACAAAGTTACATTATGATACAGTGTGATTACATTGATAGACGCACTTACGGTACGGGCCGGTCGATCCCCAGTAGTGCGTAGTTGGACTCTTGGTAAGCAGCACTGATAGTACGGGCCGGTTGATCCCCGGCAGTGCATAGCTCTTCTTGATATGATTACATTATAAGCATGCACTCATGGTACAGGCCGGTCGATCCCCGGTAGTGCATAGCTCTTCTTGGTATGATTACATTATAAGCATGCACTCATGGTACGAGCCGGTCGATCCCCAGTAGTGCGTAGTTGGACTCTTGGTAAGCAGCACTGATAGTACGGGCCGGTTGATCCCCGGCAGTGCATAGCTCTTCTTGATATGATTACATTATAAGCATGCACTCATGGTACGAGCCGGTCGATCCCCAGCAGTGCATAGCTATTCTTCCTCCTGACTCTAGTCGGTTGTCTTACTCCTGTGTGCGCATGACTGTTTAGTACCATTTTTCCTGATTTATGATTTGACAAATGTTTGGGAAAAGAGACAGGTGAGTTGTTACTGCTTTCAATTTTACTTGGAAACTCTGTATTCTCTTCACAATTGTGGTACACTATTTACATGTCTACTGCTCTCCTTATATCCTGTTTTTTACTATTACCGTGGGACCTTAGTGAGTATCGAGTCGACCTATCGTCACTACTTCTTCGAGGTTAGGCGGGATACTCACTGGGTACATATATGTATATGTACTCATGCTACACTTTCTGTGCATTTTGTTGCACAGGTACCCTCATAGTGCAGTGATTGATTCAGAGACTTACTCAGGTTGCATTGTTTCGGTGGCGTTCCGCAGCTGGCAGAGTCTCCCTTCTATGTCCCTACGCTTTTGTCTTTATTACCTTTGTCCAATTTAAATCCTCGGAGAAGAGTTGTGTAATTGTATGAATTCTTAGAAATTGCTCATGTACTTGTGTCACCGGGTTCTGGGAAAGTGTTGGTATTTCTTGTACTGCATTAAGTGAATTTTCCACCATATTTAGTTTACGGGCATTTGCTTTATTATTTGATTATAAATGCAGAAAAAGTCATGATTTTGAAAGTGTTAAGCAGGAAGTTGTTTGAACTAGTTCAGGGATTGGCTTGCCTGACAGTGTGTCCGGCGCCATCACAACCCATAGATTTTGGGTCGTGACAAAGACTCCATAGTGCTGCCGAGGAAATCGCCAGGAGAAGCAGCTCACCGTGAAGTCAGGTCCAACTATAATCAGAATCTAGCTCCGGTTTGTAAACCGGATGCACCAACCTCAGAACCTGTACAATTAAGTAAAGAAGCGTACAATGAGTACATAAATAAATATGTACCCAGTGACTATCCCATCTAATCTCGAAGAAGTAGTGACAAGAGGTCGACTTGACACTCACTAAGGTCCAACAATATAATTTAATAGAATATGATGAAAGCGGTAGGCATATGAAGGTAGTAAAGCAGCAAATATTAAAGGCACTGAAATCCAAATACTAGAAGTAAATAAACAATTACTACTTAATTTCCCCCCCAAATATCTGTCAAATCAATATCCATGAAATCATTAACAATTTATCATGCGCATACGGGATAAGGACAACCGGCCTGAGCCATAAAATGATCATATTTGTACACTGCTGAGGGTCGAACAGCCTGAACCATAAGTACATCTTTCAATCCGCCGTGGCGTACGACCCGCTTCCATGAGAGTGGGGGAAATCACACTCCACTCGCGGAATGTAAATTGCGAAGCGGTCACATGCACATACAATATCTTCTTAATTTCCCTTTCAGTGAACAATTCCTTTAATTTACCAAAATCCATGATCTCAGGGAACAACTACATATAGCATGAATTCATAAAGCATATAACTCATCCGAGGATAAACACAAGGCATGGTGTGAGCCTAACTACCCGGACATAATAATAATAGTCGCTACGTACGGACTCTCATCACTCTGTACGTACGTAGCCCCCACAAACATTACACATAGTCATTTAAATCACCTATGAGGAAAATTCCCTCTTACAAGGTTAGAAAGGAGACTCACCTCGTGTCGAACCTACTTTCCGGGTCAAGAATGCGCCCGAAACTTCAAACTCATCTCCCAAGGACTCGAAACTAGCCACAAGTTACTTAATTATATCAATAAATGCTAAATGAATCAATTATAATGCATGGAAGTGAGTTTTCTAAAGTCTTTCCCCAAAAAGTCAAAAATCGAGCCCGGGCCCGCTTGGTCCAAACCCGAAATTCGGACCAAAATCCGATTACCCATTCGCCCCCGAGCTCGGATGTATAAATAGTTTTGGAATCCAACCTCAATTTGAGATCTAAATCCCCAAATTTCAATATTCTTAGGTTTTACCCAAAATTCCCAATTCCACCATGAAAACCCTAGATTTTAGGATGAAATTTTGTAAAAAGAAGTTAAGGAGTGAACAAAATGAGTTAGAAATCACTTACAAATATTTTGGAGAAGAATGAGTGTTTGGAAAATCGCCTCTTATGTTTTTGGGATTTTAAAAAATGAAAAATAACTGAAAATCCCACTTATTTGTACCCCTCTCAGGCCTCCACCGTGGTCCGCACAAAAACGATCGCGGACCTCGCTGGCAAAAATCAAGCAAAAGTGAAGAAAACCAAGAAAAATGACTGCAGTGACATGCTTTAGTATTTTGGACATAACGTTCTCTACAGATGTCCAAATTACTATTTCTTTACCTTTCTAGAAACTAGACACGAAGGGCTACAACTTTTGTTTTTCTTGTAGATAAAGCGATATAGGCCTCCGAAGTCGGATCAGTGGCCCAGCTCCTTCACCGCGGACTACGTAAAAATGACCGCGACCGCGAAGGCTCCAACCGCGGTCAACACAAAAAGGACCGCGGACCTCGGTGGTGGGTTTAGAGATTTGACTTCTCTGACCTGCAACAACTATGTTTTAAGCCTAAAGACATCCTGAGTCCTATCCGGAGCTCACCCGAGCCCTCGGAACTTCCAACCAAATGTACCAACAAGTCCCAAATCATCCCACGGACTAGCTCGAGCCTTTGGAACACCCAAAACAATGCTAAAACTCATAATCAAACCTCAAAACCCCTAGAATCAAACTTAAGAACTTTAAGTTCTTGAATTCGTTAACAATGCGCCGAACCTACCTATACTACTCGGAATGACACCAAATTTTGCAAGCAAGCCATAACTAACATAACAAAACTATTCCCGATCTTGGAATTCCTTTCGGATCTTGATAATACAAAAACACATTCCAATCCAAAATTTGAACTTAAGGAAACTCTTATTTCACTATTGGGCGCCAAAACGCTCCCGGTCATCCAAATCTCGTTCCGAATACACACCCAAGTCTGAAATCATCATATGAACCTGCTGGAACCTTCAAATCTCAATTCCGAGGTCGTTTACTCAAAATTCCAATCTTAGTTGATTCTTCCAACTTAAGTCTTCCGAAATGCGAATTTTCCTTCCAATTTGACTCCGAACTTCCCGGAATTCAACTCCGACCATGCCTACGAGTCATAATACCTGAAAAAATATTGTTCATGACTTCAAACCGCTGAACGCCGAACTAGAGCTCAAAACGACTGGTCAGGTCGTTATAGCTGCCGTGAGATAAGTAGAATACAACATGTGATACCAACTTATACATAAGACATATGGGCCTATAAGACCAAAATAACCACTCGTACGCTGAATATAGGCCGACAAGGCCATACAATCTTTTACGTACATGACATCTGTCTACAAGCCTCAAAGAATAAATAATTTTCATAAAGGTCGGGACTGAGTCCGACCATACAAAACAATACACGTCTAAATCATACTAACCACGCAAGCAACTGGAGCGCACCAAAATCTTCCGCTGAGCTAATAGCCTACTTGGAGGGCTCTCGATGTAAGGCCCCGAAAAACTTCCCTATGTAATTTTAGGTTTTGTGGTGTTAAGGTAGGTAATAAATTGTACTTTCGGAGTTTTGGGTTGAATAATGCGCTGGGGAGTTGAAATTTTTAGTCGCAGCTAGACCAGGCTTTAGCCAGGCTATAGCCAGGTTTGACCAGGCTTTAGGCTGGCGAGGCCAGGCTAAAGTTAGGCAAGACCAAGCATTATCCAGTCGATGCCAGGCTAAAGCCAGGCCAGACCAGGCGTTAGCCAGGTCTGTAGCCCGATCCGGAATCTGGACTATCCATTTTTCTATCTTTATAACCCGACCCAACTTCGTTAAATACATGCAATGGGTCATTTTTGAGAAAAAATATGATGTTATAGAGTGAGAGAGGGAGCCCTAGAGTTAGAAAGTGATCTCCATTAAATCATTCTTCAATTCCTACACAAATCTTTGAAGATTAACAAGGAAAACACACTAGATCTTCATCCTTGAGGTAAGATTCTATACCCTAACCCTTAATTTCAAATTTTAGCTAAAGATGGGTAATTATCAAAAATGTTTGTGGGTATGGGAGCTTTTATCATGCTTGCATGTGTTATCAACGGGTGTAGGAAGATAGTTGAGCTAAAAATATTTAGGGATGGGCTAAAGGATGATGAAATCCTCTATAAAAGGACCTTAAAGACTTAATACACACTTAGTGTTTGGTGGAACTCTCAAACGAGCTAAGACTATGGATATCTTCCTAATTTGTTCAATTTTGTTATATCTCAAAATAGATTGAGGTTTCTAGGGATTCCAGATTGTTATATAGTCTAAAGGAGCGCAATTAAGGTATGTTGGCTAAACTTCCTCCTTCGGAATGAAATTCCATAATGTTTTCCAAAGGTTTAAGTATAATCGGCTCGAAATTCCTAATCTCTATATTCTGGGGCATCCCGTATGAACCTTCAAACTTGATTATTTCGAATGAGCTTATTATCGAAAGATAGAGGTTTAAAGTATGGTTTGTTTATTAAAATGGTATGTCTTTGAGTTGTATTCTAAATGAGAACTAGTATACCAATTGGGTGAGGAAACTTTGATATGCTTGATACTCATACTTGTTCCTACATATAACTAATGACTTGATGTAATATGTCTCATTGTTGATAATCTATAAAGAGTAATTCAAGGATAATTCGTGTACTGATTGTTTATGAATTTTATGTGTGCTCCCATTGTTGGTCGGTATATCTCCTTCTTTGTGAAGGACCCTTTGTGTTAAAGGTTCCCTTATTAACGCACTTGAGGTATATGATTTCTGGAATGTTCTATATGTTGTTATTTTGTGGGGATCCTTGGAATTAAGTGAAGTGAAAGTATGAAATATAAGCAAAGTGTGACCATCGTGCCATGAATAATGAAACTTGTGAAAGGCCCAAGAGCCAAGAAAATGTTGCTATTGTGAGAGGTTGGAATTGCTAACAAAGATTTGTACAATGTGAAAGATTTCTGAGATGGATACATTTATACATATGTGTTACCTTTGTGTGAAAACTAACAACAACAAAAGAAAAATTGTTTTTGGGAGTATTATTAGCAAAACTGAGGAAGGGTGGGTTATAAGGCCCACACCTAATACTACACGTTCCGGTGTAGGGGTGGATGGTGATTGATGATTGTTCTCCTAAATTGGGATGAAATTGGTACCTGTGAATTGGAAATGGAAATACGCTAACCCGCACGACATATGTGGGAAGGAGACTTAGCTGATCGGGTGGAGATCAAACTCCATGTTGCGCACATGGTGGTACTACTCTTGTAATAATTTTCTTTCGCAACATATGTCAAACCACATTGTCCGTGGGGAGACGGCCTAGCCGATCGGGCGTGGTCGGACTCCGTGCTAACAAAGACGGTGTAATATCGGTGCTAATGATATCCCAACCAAATACATACATACATACATATATATATACATACACATATATATATATATATATATATATATATATATATATATATTATTTTC